>JAJOHG010000144.1:0-65076 GCA_021029095.1 Phellopilus nigrolimitatus
ACTGGTTAAAACCAAGAGACTGTTGTTGGAGACCGTCTTTCCAAATATTGGACCCTACTTCTAACTTCACCCTCAAATTCGCACACTCGATCTGTCCTGAATGATAGCAGCGCACCTCCCTGTAGAAGACATATCACGCGAAGACATAGACACCCGAGAGTAGTCTACATCTATCACCTCTCGGGACTATGTCGACGGCGTTCTCCAAATAGGCGATGTCGAGCGTGGGGCCGGGTGAATCGGTACCAGGTTTCCCGACGTCGACGCTGTCGAGAGGAAGCGCGCCAGACGGACAGACATGGACAGGAAGTCCTTTTCTGATGAGGGAGGATCGAGACTGTGAGAGGTGACGGGCGGCCCGGGGTATGTTTCTGACTTCTCTCACTTCTTGTTTTCTGACATACATTCTCAAGCAATATATCGAATTATGCTTGACAGTGCGCGGTATTCGCGAAGATTCTTCGAGTCGGCAACTTGTACTTAAACATCTACCGCCGATTGCCAGCAAAGCAGCTGAGTCTTGGGAAGCCAAGATGCGCTCTAGAGTCAATTGGCGGGCGCAAGTTCTAGCGCGTACGGGTCGGAATCATATACGCGACGTTTTATCCTCTGACCGACGATGACTGTCGGCGGAGACAGCATACGCAAAACCGACGCAGATCAAGAACTCGAAGTGAGAAGCAGACGATCGCGATGCGCGCTCATCGAGAAGGGATATGTGGAGCGGCGGGCTATATGTCGTACTCGGACGTGTACAAGCGCTCGTATATTCTGATATTCTCTGCGCATCGCCCACCGCCCGAAATCCGGACCGCATAGCTTGTCATTCAAGGCAACTTTGCCCGTCATCATCCGAGTTGCTTCGCTTCGCTACTTGTTCCCACAGTTGGCTTCGACGTCGTGACACTACATATCCGAATGCCGACCTAAATCCTAAATCCTCCCATATCACGTCGCCTTGCGGACGGCACGAGTGTGAACGAGGCTAGATTAAAGAAGCACGAGCCCATAATGCTTTGGCGCTATCAGCGAGTAAAAGCTCCGACCTCTCCTAGCTCTTGAAGCTCGCAGCGCTAGTCCTATACGTTGTAAGAATAGTAGTAATATTGCCAAAGTTAATGGACGGAAAGGTATGCGTGGTTAATGCATGCTTTTGAATGGAAAAACAACCAAATTGTGTAGGCCATAATCGCATGTATGTCTATCTGTCCAGAGGTGGAGTGGATGGATTTTAAATGGCCAACACTTATAGACTCTCCTCCACAAGGTGTAAATTGAAGAAAATTTTGAATGGTGATGAAATCGGGGAGAAATCTAAGTAAATTTATACGGTATACATTAGGTTGGGGCTCTTCCTTCGAAACAAGGTCGTTTCTCACAGTGGTATATGTTCTTTTAAAAGTTGAGGGGGTCGGCCATGCAGTCACTGTCAATTTGAGAACTGTTAACCAGTGAAGAAAAGATTGGAAAGAAATGGAAGAATCGCAGCCGCACCCTTGTTTAGCTTCTTCTCCCGGGTAGAAAGCTTCGCACACTATGTTACATGGTTTGTTGACACCGCTTGTACTCTGTTCCAGCGACATATCCCTGCCACAGATAACGTGAGAACGAGGAAGTGAAAATGAAAACGAGAGTCGACCGACGCCCGGAGCGCAACTTGATTTGGAATTTGCACCCGAAATGGAAGCTCGTTCTAAACCGCCGGTCGTGGCATTTAGGAGCCTCGTGTCATCGCTGTCCTCGTTCGGTGACTTCAATGTGCACTGTTCTTCGTTCTGTCATCGTGCATTTTTTTCCCGATGATTATCGGCGCTTCGCTAGGTGGAATGTTCTTGAACTAAAAGACTGTTACTGGGCCAACTGGACAAACAGAAATTGCTGCCACGTCTCTTTCCGTACTTTGCTGAATCGGATACGAACTTTAAATCAAGAGGGGCTCTGTGGCAGATGGTGGGCCAAGATGTTGAAGAGGATTGCTGGTTCGATCGAAGTGCGCTAGAACGCGCTTTGCCGTATCGGCGCACGATGTGCAACAGGGCAGATTATGGTTGGCGAAGGAAAGGAGGCCTAGGATGAGCTGGACGTCATGGCAGGGACGCAGATGAAATAGCAAAGCAGAAGAGGTAGGCAAACAGTTGAGCAACATCCTTGCGATATAATGATCTTGATGGACTCGTTATCGATTAAATTGTCGTCAAACCGAGCACATTTTGCTTCGCGCTCTGTCTCTTTGCTTTGCTGCCAAATCTACGTAACGTCTTGAGTCGATCCAAGAAAGAAAGGAAATGGTCAAGACGACCAAAGAAATACAGTCGGATCTGGTGAAGACAGACTGTCGCGATGCTAGCACACCGCTCGTCCCATACGAGAGAAGGAGGCTTGCGACACGAAAAAAAAAGTAGATTCTAGTCAAGCTCAGAAAGAAGTGCATGACATACGTTCCTCAACTCCCGCGCCGGCCTCATCGCGCCTGATCAGAATGTTGAGCGAACAGTTGAAGAAGAACCTAAGGAACAAGCACCTTGATGTCTGTCTTCGGTGGCTCTATCAGTCGTCTCATTTGGTTGAACTGAAGGCTCCCTTGGTGCTCTTTGAATACGGTTATCTCATTGTCTATCGAATAAGAATCAGAAACTGAGCCTCAAGTTTTGATGATGACACGGAAAGGCACGCGTCCTCAAGTTTTACATGCATTTGCTTCTGAAAGGCGATTCCATGAGAGGCACTCGAAATCAGTTGCTTATCGCTGTCGAAATATTCTTGTGGCTTCCGAGTACCCATCTGAGATGATCGGAATACTTCGCATACAACGGGGCCTTTTTTCAAGATGCCCATCGAAATAAAGGTGGCAGTGTTATACGGGAGCGCAAGATGCCGCGTCTTTCTCGAGATTGGTACATGAGCGAGCCCACAAATAATGGCGAAATCAATACAGAGCCACCTCCACGGC
The DNA here is from genome assembly GCA_021029095.1 of Phellopilus nigrolimitatus. Lineage (NCBI taxonomy): Eukaryota > Fungi > Basidiomycota > Agaricomycetes > Hymenochaetales > Hymenochaetaceae > Phellopilus > Phellopilus nigrolimitatus. The sequence goes on from JAJOHG010000144.1 coordinate 2,951, forward strand.
AAAGTAGGAAAACAATGGAATCGCCCTTCGCGTCTCTTGCGCGTTTCCAAGACCCAACATAGATCATTTGTTTAGTATTAATTGGTTTGTGTGGCTCACGTGGGTGATATAACAGTCAAAGCATCTCAATTGCATCCTTCAACAACCCCCACTCCCTCGCCTGTGCACTCCTCTTCTCTTCAGTCTTCCTCTACTCGAAGCATTAGGAACATAACTCGCGTAAACCGAGATGGATCAAGAAATGGGCAGTATCGCCTCTCCTCCAGACGTGGTGGCTACGATGGCTTTGAACGACAGAACACACAAAAGCACTGAGCCACAAGACACCACCGAGTGAGTTCTTACTTGCATTACGCCTCATTCACATCGCTCATTGCTCTTTTGAAGGACATCGTGGATGGCGAGGGAGGAAGCAGGTCCCTACAGCGACGAGGGAGCCACACATCACGATGGGTGCGAGGCCGACATATCTAAATGGGCCGATCTCGACGGATTCGAGGGGAATGTGTGGGACGATGCGATTCCCCTAGGATACAACGCCGGAGGAAAGAACAGGTACGCGCCAAAAACATCATCTTCATTGTTTATCCGACCGACACATGATTTAGTAGCCCCGCGCCTTGCGACTATACATCCATTAAGCTATTCTCCTCCGCGTATCTGGATCTCGCACCTTTGTGCTCTCCTGAACGCTATCGGACAGTAATGTCGGGCGACGACTCGAACGTTTGGGTTGAGCATCCAAGTGATGAGGGCAAGACAATGTTTCTAGGGAACGAGGAGTTTCCGGAAAGCTTCTACGGGGATTTCCACGATACTGGATCAGAAACACCGTATGTTTCTTTCCCTCTCCAAATTCAGAGTATATTCTCATGTTTTTGGTGAAACCAGCTCGTCTTCACCTCATGATACCTCTCAACTTCTCGATCCGGGACAGGAACAGGGAATGGCTATCCCTCCCCTCCAGATCTCAGACCTCACCACACTGCGCTCTCAGTTAGTTGAGCATCCTGCTCCGACCGCGTCTGTCCCGAGCCTGCCAATTGATGCACCGGGAACACAGGAGCTTGACGCTGAAACGGCTCTCCTACTCGATCTCGTGTCATCAGCCAAAGATTTGCCTACGGGCTTTCTTTCGCTCCCTCCTCTCCCTCCTCTCCCTCCTCTCCCTATTGATGAACCGAGAGCATGTGATCCTAGACGAGGCCCCCCTTTCATGTCGTCAGCCGCAACTTTGTTTACGGACTTTCTTTCGCTCCCTCCTCTCCCTCCTCTTCCTCGCCTGCCAATCGATCCACCGAGAACAAGTGCTCCAAGACAAGGCCTCCCGGAAAGCTTTGTTTTCCAACCGAATGTCGCTTCATCATCTTTCGAGGCAGTCCAAGAGTCTATGCTCGCTTTCTCTCGTACCTTCGAAGAGGCAAAATCTCCGTACGTCTTTACTTCTTCCTGCTTTCAAGTGTATGTCTCATGTGTCAACAAAAACAGGTCTTCATACTCGTTGCATAGCACGCCATCTTCCTCGGGGTCCTCGTCGCGTACGCCGGATGATGTCCAAGGTGGTAAAACATCCTTCGTAAGCCATGAGCAAGTTTATCCCTTTCTGGTTCCCGGACTCGCTACATCCTCTCTACCGGAAATGTTTTTGCCACCAACCTCTGATGTCGATGTCAGCGGTCTATTCCAGACAAATGTGGCTGCACAGCACGTCCCTCTCTTCCGTCCCTCTGCCGCAATGCCCTTTCCAAAGCAGCCCTTTGGAAATACCTACCATAATCTTCCTCGTGATATTGTGGCTCCCGCGGCGGCCCAGGACAAAAAGCGAAAAAGGACCGCGAAAACAAACGGGAAAACGACCGCAAAAACGACTGCGAAGAAAGCTCCTGTGCACGCTTCCACCTCTACGTCCCCTGTTGTGTCAATGGCCCAGCAGCAGAGCCCCTTCCACGATTATCTGCCTACCTGCGCTGATGCTGCGAAGTATACTCGCGTCAATGCTCCAGCCATGTCTAGCATCGCCCCGTTCAAAAGGGTGCACTCCTGCGATTTCATCGTCAGTACTCGTGACGGAACGCTTGCCCGCTGTGGCCATGTCCTCAGCACCGATCGTGACGACGTGAAGGCGCACTTCAACAAGCACAAGAGGTCGTTCAATCAAGGAGCGGACGTTCCCTGCCCATATTGTTTTGGAGTGATGAAGCGATACAGCAACATCTGCAGGCACATCGAGGACAGCCATACAATCCTCAATAAGCCGAAATGCGCCACTTGCGGTGTCCCAATCACGAGGAATGTCGATTTCTATAAAACTCGCCACCTTGCGAGCAAAGACCATAAAAAAGCCGTTAAAGCCTTGGCGGAAAAGGCCAAGAAGGTGTCCGGGACAGCGAGCAATGGCCTAACGGATAACAATCTAGAGGGTGGGGATTTAGAGGACGGCGATTTTAAGGATGATAACAAACCATTATGCGCCACTTGTGGTGGTGCGATAACGAGAAACGACGATTTCTATATAATTCACCACCTTGCGGAGAAAGAACATAAAAGGGCTGTACCCGCCGTTGCTCTACGTCTATCAATCTACTCTGTACCATTTCAGCACGTTATCAATTTAAACTTTTACAATTAAAAAAAAAAAAGAATCTCCCTTTTCACAATTATTTGCCTCCACTGCCCGTTTTTTCTGTGCAGTGGCTGCCCTCGCGCTCCGGAGGACAACGTTTCGTGCAACATCTGCGAACCATTTCTGCGCAATCTCACTCATAACTTATTTTTAGTGTTTAATGATTTCCTTTCCTAATATTTAATCTGTCTTATTGTTCTTCCAAAATACTCGTTTGCTATCCACGTACATCTGTATCGCCCATGCTCTGGTCGAGCTGTCTCATTCAACCTTTGTACATGTGTCTTTGTCATACGTGATATCTACTGCTTGCCGTCTCTCAGTCGAAACGCCGACGGTAGAGCAGAAGCACTCCGAATCATCACAGCCGAAGACCACAGCAGCTTTAGAATCAAGTTCTGTGTGAAACCTGATATAAGTCATGTGCACCATGCGTGTAAGCAGTGCGAGCCACGAATCTCGCTTCAAGTCTGAATTTGAAGCTTTCCGGATTGCAGGCAGACGGCCGCGACATTACTTCTTAGAGGGAAACTTATTTCAGTTTATTATTTGTCGTGTTGACTGTGTGATATGTCTGGACTGGCAATTGGTGCCATAGACGTATATACGAGGGAAATTGTTGCTGCCGCATGCGTTTCAATCTTCCGAGTTGCTCCGTACGTAATAATAGTATGTCTTGCCTTACTGTTGGGTGTTTGAGCTTCAAATCCTGCCACGATGTCTACTGTAGCAAAGAGCTGGTTCTATCAGCTCTTTTGGTTTTGTCAAAATCCGGATCTCTCTTACGATGATAAACAGCCTGAGGTACGTGCAGCTTCTGATTCCAGACACTACGCAGTCTTAAAGCCGTCACGATCGATGATCAGATACCAGGAAAGCCGACAGAATTCGACGAACTGTCTGAAAACGAAATCGTAGAGCTCTGTCGTCACGCACCAAACATGAAGACGATTACCAACTGGCCAGACAAATTGCAGCCTCCCTTTCCGATTCTCTCTGAAAATGTCGTTGGAAAACTTGGAAATGATATCCGTCCATGGGAGGCTCACACGATGGAGCTCGTTCGCTCCCGAACCTCCATCCCAGTCCCCAGAGTTCTTCGATGTTTTACTTAAAACAGAGAGGGCTACATTATTATGGAGTTTATCAAAGGTCGTAATCTCAGAGATTGCTGGGACAACCTTAGCATTTGGCGGAAATTTCACATCGCTTGGACGCTTCGTGGATACGTTCGCCAACTACGTCGCGTTAAGACGCCACAGATAGAGCTCCAAGTTCCCGGCCCGCATACCGATAACCCTTCAGAACCACTTCCATGCTCTGGTCGTCTTATGGGAGAATATGAAGTGGGTCCATTTAATTCGAATTCAGAACTCGCTATGTGGTTCAATAGAGCCCTTCGACACGCCTACTCCATGTACCCCTATAATCCTCCTGCTCTTCCTTTTGACGAATCTGCGCCACTCGTTTTGACGCACGGCGACCTTACACCGAGGAATATTATTTTGGGCAATGACGGGAAGGTGTGGATAATCAACTGGGGTTGCTCTGGAGTGTATCCTCGCTGGTTTGAGGTTTCTAGCATGGTCTTGGATAGTATGCAGCCTCGATCTTGGATGTGGGCGAGCAGGTTCGCTGCTGGATGGTACTACAGGTCGCAAGAATACTTCGCTGGATTGACGAACTTCACTGTATCTATAATCGGTTTTGGTGTACCCATTCCTTTCGGAGAGTGAGCAACAGCTTATACCTTCTCTAACTTATACCGCGATGTTTTTGGAGAGTACCGATCGTTCTCGCCATTGCTTGAAGGCCTTAGCAGAGCATATAAGCCACGGTGTTATGTAGCTTCTTCGTACTTGTACTATAACAAATGTTATTGAGAATAAAAAACGATTACTTCGGACCTACTAAACTGTACTTCGAAAGATGAGATCGGTTGCGGCAGTTATACAGTGTTAACTACGAGGATTACATTGGAATCTACTATTTAATTATTTTTTATCATTCAAAATCATCGTCATGTACATGTAATTCCCGAAAAGGTTAGAACGGCGTTTCGCTTGTTGCCGTTGTCAGCGTTGAAGACTTTTCACGATTTTGCCAACAATCTCCTCGCTTGCCTCTGTCGCTGTCGGGATATGTCTCTCGCCTGGACGACATGGAATTTTTTCCTAGATCACGCCGAACCGTCTCTGTGCTGCATGAAAACGACATCTTTTGGATCAGACGCACGCGTTCGTCGCTTTCATCTTCAAGCATGGTCGGAGCAGGACTTGCTTTGGGGTCTCGCAGTGTTTGCGTGGATGTGGAAAGCTCGTGATAGTTTGTCGAATCAAATTTGATTTCTCGCTGCGTTGGCCGCACTGCGCTGAGCGCGTCATGCGTCGCAAAAGCACAGTCCATGATATCGTGTCAGCGCTGGCGTGATATGTCAAACGGTTTTGGTTTCGAAAATAGTTGAAAGCTGGTACTTACTCAATTTCAACCGGTTCTTGCTATGGTATATGAAATGATGGTGAGTTGTTACCTAGAAACCGTTGAAGTCTAATACGTTCATTGCAATATTCAAATTCCCAGTCCACGAGCGCGAGGATAAGGTCGTTTCAATCAATGCAATTCAATAACCGGAAGGCAAACCGACGTTTATAATTTGCAAGAAACTGCATGTAATGAAGGCGCGCCTATGAGGCAAAGTCGAGGTGTGGTTCGGAGGCCGCAAGGTCTCAGATCTAGCAAGAATGCTGAGCGGACAATTGTTTTGACTTGACAGTCTTGTCTCATGATTGGAGTCGTTTCGCGACGTTCCGGTGCCTTTAGCGCTCCCTTCTATTGTTCTGTTAGCTCTCATCCCTCGCAAAAGGACCTGCCATCCTGCTACTTAGTGTCAATGAAAATTCCGACCTGAAGCGGGCCTAGGATATCTGAAGGGATATTTTCAGGCCCGTTTGTTGTTCGAGATGAGAGAGCGACGAGTCTCTACGAACTGTCAACCGGACGTTATAGATTCAGCTTACCACTTGACAATGCTTCCTCCTACATGATAACTTTTGAAGGTGAGTACTCTACGAGGATCTTGAACCTGAGCGTTCTCCCTTGTCCCGAAAGCACTATGTTTTGCAGTCTAATATAATCTAGACTTTCTAGCTGAATGGCCTTTTCACTACACACGTATTCAACGTCCAATAAAATGGCGAAAAGGGCAAGGTGGTCGCGTTGCTATTCTGGCACTAGGATTTAGCTTGTCACAGAACTCGCGCTCGTATCGTGGCTGACTGGAACTTCTGTTGGCCATGAGGAAGGAAGGTCAAAGCAAACCCCAACTCGACGACAAAAGCGGGACAAATGGCCGAAGTGGTTTTACTGCCCCAGCGTTGGTCCAAGCGTCAAAACGCGTGCCGGGTGGCTGAACCAGAACGCGTGACCTCGTTCGACCCACTTAACAGACTCACGCCTTCACGTCTCTGCCTCATCCACACTCACACCATCTCTCCCCTCTACAACGCTTCACACCAACAACGTCGCACATCAACATCCTTCAATAGACATGGGCGAAGATCTAGGATACATGAACTCATTCTCGAACGCTTTTATACCGGCAGAGTCAGTCGGTACGGATGGATGTGTCCTGCCACAGTGTGTTCTGCCACAATCTGTTCTGCCACAGTGGCCCGCCGAGTAAGTTTCTGTCTACCATACCACGGCCACCCATTCTTTCGGTTAACGTTTCATGAACCACGATTAGGATGTTGCGGGCTGATACCAGCGGCGCGTTCAGCCACGGCTCGAGCCACACCATGACGCCGTTGACCAACTGGGAACAAGGCATCCCAAATACCGGCCTTTTCTATCCTGGAGATATCCCCGCCATAGATTTCGATCCGTGGCAGCTTCCTGGGTACGCGCCGCCGCAACTTGAAGCGACTGCAAGGTATGTGGCCCACACCATCTCCTTTGTTCATAATCCTAAGCATGTCAATCAAGCAGTACACCGACACAATACGACACGTCGGACGCGTTGAGCGCGTTAAACGGGCTCGACTTTTGTGCTCCGTCAGAGGAGCTTGACGCTGAAACATCTCTCCTACTGGATCTCGTGTTGTCAGCCACAGATTTCCCTACTGATTTTCTCACGCTCCCGCCTCTGCCTCCTCTGCCTCCTCTGCCTCCTCTCCCGCCTCTACCAATCGATCCGCCAAGAACAAGAGCTCCAAGACGAGGCCTCCCGGAAAGCTTTGCTTTCCAACCGACCTTCGCATCACCATCCTTCGAGGCAGTTCAAGAGTCCATGCTCGCCTTCTCTCGTACCTTCGAAGAGGCAGAGTCTTCGTACGTCTTTAATTCTTCCTGCTTTCAGGTGTATGTCTCACCCGTCAACAGATCCAGTTCTTCGTACTCGTCGGTTAGCACGCCGTTTTCCTCGGGATCCTCGTCGCGTACGCCCGATGATGTCCAATGCTCTGAAACATCCTCCCTAAGTCTTGAGCAAGTTTATCCCTTTCTCGATCCCGGACTCCCTACATCGGAGATATTTTTGCCTTCAACCTCTGATGTGTATGCCAGCGGTCTATTCCAGACAAACGTGGCTGCACAGCACGTCCCTCCCTTCAGTACCTCTGCCACCACGCCCTTTCCAAAGCAGCCCTTTGGAAATTTTCATCATAATCTTCCTTGTGATACTGTGGCTCCCGCGGCGGTTCAAGATAAAAAGCGAAAAAGGATCGCGAAAACAAACGGGAAAATGACCTCGAAAACGACCTCGAAAACGACCGCCAAAACGACCGCCAAAAAAGCTCCTGTTCACGCTTCCTCTTCAACGCCCCCTGTCGTATCAATGGCCCAGCATGAGAACCCTTTCCATGATTTCCTGCCCACCTGCAAAGATGCTGCGAAGTATACTCGTGCCAATGGTCCAGCCATGTCGAGTTCCGCTCCGTATAAAACGGTAGAGTATTGCGATTTCCTCGTCCGAACTGGTCACGGAACGCTTGTCCGCTGCGGCCATGTGCTCAGCACCGATCGCGACGACGTGAAGGCGCACAATAACAAGCACAAAAGGTCTTTCGATCAAGGAGCGGACGTCCCCTGCCCATACTGCTTTGGAGCGATGAAGCGATACAGCAACATCTGCAGGCATATCGAGGACAGCCACACAATCCTCAACAAGCCGAAATGCCCGACTTGCAAGGTTCCAATTACGAGGAATGACGATTTCTATAGAACTCGCCACCTTAGGTGCAAAGAACACAAACTTGCCGTTAAAGCCTTGGCGGAAGAGGCCAAGAAGGTGTCCGGGACGGCGAGCAATAGCCTACCGGATGACAATTTAGACGGCGGGGATTTAGACGACGGGGATTTAGACGACGGGGATTTAGAGGACGGCGACTTTGAGGATGACGACTTGGAAGATCTGAGGAGCACGAAGCGCGCCCGCCATTAGACGCCTTGCTCAACGTTTAACATCTATTCTGTACAATTTCAGCACGTTATCAATTTTAACTTATATTTTTTAAAAAGTCTCCCTTTCTTATATACTTTCCTGTACTGTCTGTTAGTTTTTGTTTTTTGTACAGTGGCTACTCTTGCGCTCCGGGGGACAACGTTTCGTGCGGCATCTGCGAACCGTTTTCGGTGCAATCTCGCTCATGACTTATTTTTAGGTTTAACGATTTCCTTTCCGAATATTTAATCTGTCTTGCTGCTCTTCCAAAATACTCATTTGCTATCCATGTACATCTGTATCAACCATGCTCGGGTCGAGCTGTCTCATTCAGCCTTTATATCTGTGCCTTTACCCTTACCGCTTGCCGTCTCCAGTCAAACCGACGAGCAGAAGCACTCCGAGTCATCACAGACCTACTAACCGCGAACCGCAGCAGCTTCAAAATCAAGTTATGTCGTGTGTGAAACATATAAGCCGCGCGCACCGTTACAAACCCATGCGCGTAAACGGTGCGAGACATGAATCTCATTTCAAGTCTGATTTGAAGCTTTCCGGATAGCAGGCAATCTATTATTTGTCATGTTGATTGCGGGATGTGTCTAGACTAGAAATTGGTGCCCATAGATTATGTGCGAAGGAAAATGTTGCTTCTGTTGCCTATCATTTGGTAAGCATTCCAATCTTACGAGATGTCGCACAAGCACTCATGTCACGTATGGTTTTACTTACATTTACAAATGTCTATATTGCGTCCATCCCTAGAACGTGCGGCAGCGTCTTCTCGCATGAACCGAGGAACAAAAAGTCTGCCTCTTCGTCTCGCTTGCTCCGTTCTAAATTGAACACCGCGACCTTCCCTCCATGCTCCTTGACCCTACTCGCAAGTTTTGCGGCTGGGTGGACTTTTAAACATAAACTCTATAAAGATCAACCGGCGCACAAAAGTCAAAGTCACACACTAGCGAAGAGGTGCCAACAACCAGACACAGGTCAGCCTGATCCACCAGATCCAGGATCTCCTTGATCCGTTCGGGGACCTCGCAAAACCACACGACTCCCGGACGCCCGAGCTCGCCGCACTTCCGGCAACGAGGAAGATCCGGCTTCGGAATATCAGGCTCGGGCACGCCGGCGTCGACGATTTTCTCTGTTCCCTCCAATGCGGGACAGATAGGCGAATTATAGCACTTTTCTCGGTATCCACAGTTATAGGCGGTGCAGACGACGTCGAAGACCCGACCGTGCATCGCTATTATGTCGGGCCGAGCGTCAAGAGACGATTTATCGAGACGGTTGAGCACATCATCCAGCGCTCGTTTGCTGAGTTCGTCCACATTCTGAGTTATTAGTGTGAATGTTGACCCGGTAGCTACTCTTTCTCTGTGCTCTGACACGGAAAAGAGAGCCAGTGCGCGATGTGCTTCATTTGGTTCGGCTCCTCGGGCACTATACAATCATCATTTAGTGCTGTTCAAACTAGTGTTCAAATAAGCTTCCGTACGCTTCACGAATGCGATGGTAATATTGCCAGACGCGCGAAGGGCTGTCTAGAAATGCAGCTTTATTTGCCAACGCCAAAGAATCGTATTTACGCCATACTATGCCGTTTGCGCTTCTCCAAGTTGGCAGACCTATGAAACATATAAGCGTGTTTGAGCCAGAAATAATAAATCACATCCATAGCGGAAATATCAGACCAGACGCCGCGGACAGGCCAGCACCAGCGATGGCAACGATCTTCTTCGACAACAACAAAACATTCTTGAATGAAATTAGGTCATTTGACGGAACGGAACCCATTTTCTGCCCAAGTGTATCTTTTGGGAGGGAACGGTGGTGAAAGGGGATATAAAGAAGATTTGGCGATTGAATAGCGCTAGAGCGAGTTGGCTTGTCATGAGCGATGTATCTGGAAGCTGTGCACGGACCCTAGACGATTAACACTTGTTCTGAAGGAAGGAGAAGCTCCATAATACGCGCCTCTCAAAGGCGCACATCATATCCCTCTTCGCCAATGATACTTCGAGATAGCATTGAGAGAACGGACTGAAGATCATTAGGAAGACCGGGTACTACGGTATACAGAATTAGAGCGTAAACACACGAATCAACGATTTGGTCATCGCTCAACTTGTCGAGCTCCCGCAGTCCTTTAGGTCTCTGAATGGTCGAACTCTTCAGCTGATATAGACATTGTGGGGTGCGCTGTTGTTTGAGTTGCCCGTAAATATGACCACTGTTACATTATACATAGTTTGCTTACAATGTTACATCGCTCATGCTGGTGCTCTAAACATATTTCAGTCACGCCATCCTGCAGTAGACGAGATAGACAAGCCTGACGAAGTAGAATCAAAAGACAGCCAGGAACGCAACTAAAGTTGAGATTCGCACCCGAAATGGAAGCGAAGGCGCTCTAAACCGCGGTGGCATTTTAGCGTCCACGTGTCATTGCATCGTCTACGCACTGGCGGCTGGCGTCGTTCAGCGACTTGCAAGCTCTTAGCAACTATCTTCAATGCACGCTGTTCTTTACCTTGCCATCGTGCGATTTTTCCCAATGATTATCAGAGCTTCGCTGGATGGAACTTTCTTGAACTGGAAAATTGTTACTGGGCCAACTCGACCAACTGGACCGACTGGAATTGCCGCCACGATTTTTTGTGTACTATGCTGAATCGAATACGAACTTCAAATCGGGAGGGACTCTGTGACAGACGGCGGGCCAAGACATTGAAGAGGATTGCTGATTCGATCGAGGTGTGCCAGGACGTGCTTCGTCGTATCGCACGATGTGCGACAGAGCAGATTATGGACGGCGAAGGAAAAGAGGCCTAGGATGAACTGGACGTCATGGCAGGGACACAGATGGAACGGCAAAGCAAAAGAGGTGGGTAACAGTTAAGGCACGTCCTTGCGAAAATAGTGATCTTGATGAATTCATTGTTGATTAAATTGTCGTCAAACCGAGCACATTTTGCTTCGCACTCTGTTTCTTTGCTTTGCTGCCAAATCTACGTAATATCTTGAGTCAATCCAAGAAAGAAAGGAAACGGTCAAGACGGCCAAAGGAATCCTGTCGGACCTCGTGAAGACAAAATTTCGCAATGCTAGCACGACGCTCGTCCCATACAAAAGAAAACTTGTGACACGAAGAAGACTCCAGATCCTAGTCAAGCTCAGAAAGACGTGTATGAAGTGCATGCCTCGACTTCCCGCCAGCCTCGTCTTGCCTGGTCAGGATGCTGAGCGAACAGTTGAAGAAGAGCCTAAGGAACAAGTATATTGGCGTCTGTCTTCGATGGTTTTATCTAAGTCCTATTTCTTGCTTGGACTGAAGGCTGGAGGCTCTCTTGGTGCTCTTCGAATACGGATATCCTATTCTCGAGAAACGATTGATGTTACTCATTGCCTGGCATATAAGAATTAGGAACCAGAAGTTTTGATGGGCACACGGCAAGGCATGCATCCGAAGCCTAATCTGTAGGATAAGAAGAATAGTAAGCCATCTAAACCAGTGTCAAAGAAATTCAGCTCACCGTCGTACTCTAGTTTTACATGGGTTTGCTTCTGAAACCCTTTTTTATGCAAAGCGCTCGAACTCAGCTGCCCATCGCTATCGATTTTTTTTTGTTTCGCATTCGTATACCCATCTGAAAGGGTCAAATTACTTCCCATAAAACGGGGCTTTTTTCAAGTGGCACATCGACATAAAGGCGACAGAATTATGCGGGAACGCAAGGTGCCGCTTCTTTCTCAAGATTGGTACGAACCCACAGCCATCTCCACGGCAATGCAGGAAAACAACGGAATTGCGCTCCGCGTCTCTTGGACGTTTCCAAAAACCAACATAGGTCATTTGTTTAGTATTAATTGGTTTGTGTGGGTCCTATTCACGTGGTGAAATAACAGTCAAAGCACCTCAACCGCATCCTTTCAACACCCCCCACTCCCCCGCCTGTGCACTTGTCTTCATCTCATCTTCAATCTTCCTCTACTCAGATATTAGAACCAGAATTCGCATAAGTCGAGATGGATCAAGAAATGGGCAGTATCGCCTCTCCTCCAGACGTGGCTACGGTGGCTTTGACCGACGGACCACACAAAGGCGATGGACCACACGACACCACCGAGTAAGCTCTTTCTCTCATTAGTCCTCGTTCACGTAGCTCATGGCTCTCTTGAAGGGCATCGTGGATGTCGAGGGAAAAAGCAGCTTCCTACAGCGACGAGGTCGACGTATCAGCTTGGCTCAATCTCGACGGACTCGAGGGGAATGTGTGGGACGATGTGATTTCGCTAGGAGGCAACGCCGGAGGAGGAAACAGGTACGCGCTAAGTTCATCGTTTTAGTTTTGTGTATCCAACCGACGTATGTTTTAATAGCCCCGCGCATCGAGACCATGCATCCATTAAGCCATTCTCCTCAGCGTACTTGGACCTCGCACCTTTGTGCTCTCCCGAACGCTATCAGATAATGATGTCGGGCGACGATTCGAATGTTTGGATTCAACATCCAAATGATGAGGAGAAAGAATTTCTTGTAGGGAACGAGGAGTTTCCGGAAAGCTTCTACGGGGATTTCCACGATACTCGATCAGAAGCACCGTATGTTTCTTTCCCTCTCCAAATTCAGAATATATTCTCATGTTTTTGGTGAAACCAGCTCTTTGTCATCCGCGAGTACGGCTAGTTCGTACTCAGAGCTCTCCTCGCTGAGCTCCCAATTAGCTGAGCATGCTGTCCCAACCGCACCCTGCTCGTATCATGAAAGCAATCCCAACGAACGATTGAAGGACTTGATCTCGTCTTCTCGTGGGTCTTCTGTTGGCGACACTCGTCAATTCGCAGGACCTAAGCAGGAGGCTGCCTCGTTTCCCTTGCATACCCCGGAACTCCCTTCTTTATATTTCCAGACGCATGAGCGTCCCGCCTCAACTGCGTCCACCGATGGCGCGAAACTAAAGAAGAAGAAAAGGGTCGCTGGCGGTATCAAGTATCAAAATTCGATCTCGTCTTCTCCCCACGATTCTCTTGGCGATAATCTACAGTTCGCTGTCTCCAGCAAGGAGTTTAACCTAGCTCCCTTCGAGACCCCTGATCCCGCCTCGCAGCAGTCTGTGGTACCTAAGCATCCCATATCATCGGCGTCCGCCGATGGCGTCAATATGAAGAAAAGAAAGAGGGCCACCAGTGCCTCCGTCAGCACGCCAGGCCCGAGTTCGGAAACGCTGAATGCCGTATCAACCACTCCGCGTCGACGTGTCATAAAGAAAGCAGCCCCACGTTCAACCACAGGCCCGGTGAGACATACTGTCGTTGCGTACGTTCCGGGAGTTGTCCCAGCTTTCGGTTCCGTTGCTCGATGTCCCTTCATCATAAAACGCGGGAATTGCGAGGAGCGCTGTAATAGGCCTCTCTTCGATAACACTGGGGAAGTGAATGCGCACTTCCGGAAGCACTGCGTTGGGTTATCACGGGTCAATTGTCCAGGATGCGCGGACCAATTCAACAAAGGGGAACCAACTACTGGAGTTTCACGGCAAATCTCCAGCGATTTTTTCGCACATGTTCGTCGGACTCACCTCAGAATAGGGAGGATCATTTGCGAGTGCGGGGCGAAGCTTTCTCGTCACATTAAAGATCATGTCGACCGACACAACCGTTCTTCCAAACACATGGAATACCTTCTTAAGGTAGAACAAAAAGTTGGTGACGACAAAGGAGAGGGCTCGAGCGATGGAAAGAAGCGCCGACGTCTTTAAGACATTTGCATCCCTCTTGACCAGCTTCAAAATACAAGCTTCTATATTGTTTTTCAGTGTTCTATTTCCTCAGTTCATTCCGATGTTTCCCTCTGCTTTTCCCGTTTTCTGTGACTGGGCACCTGTCAATTATACAGGGATTTCTTCACCTCACTCCCGGAATCTCACAAACCTGCGGGTTTCCCTCTCAGCGCCCTGGAAGCATATCGTCTGGTTCCATTTGCGATCCGTCCCAAGGCTGTTTCTCTTCCTGTTGTTCGATAGATACACACTCGACACTGGATCAAAATCTCGCATATCTTCTCTCGTTCTCCCCAGAAACCGAGCATATCACATATCCTTACTGCTTGACGTCCATCAGCGCCATTCCGCTGGAGCCTGGCGTAGCCCAAAATTTCCCAATGCATACCAAGCTTCGCTTCATCTACTTCTCACAGGGGCCGTTCCGTACGACGCGCAGCAAGGCTCGCACCAGATGCCCATGTTTTGCTGTGCTTAGACATGACACTCTCCATGCTCAACGCGTCAGTCTTGCTCCAGTGTTTGCAGAAAAGCCGGTGAGTAATCAACTCATGAGATCATACGGCCTTGGTATCCCGTGTTTACGCAGACAAACGTAGATTTTCTGAATCGCTAGGGGAAACCAATCGAGCTACTACCAACGGAAGGGCGCAGTGGCAGAGACTCACAAGCTTACTCTCCGAGATTGTAATGTATCGAAATGGAGAGGACATCCCGCACTCATCGTCAGAGAACAGCTGGGTTATATCCGATGGACGGACTGAGTTCAGCTCCACGCTCGGAATGGATGCCAACGATCTCTATGCAAGTGCTTCTCCTCGGCTTTCTATTATCCAAAGTCCAACATATTTAGCTTTACAGGAGCCCAATGCCTAGACCCCAGCCCCGAGCCTCAACGCGCCGATCGACCGTGACGCACCCTCATCTGGATCTTCCGCAAGTCCTCGCAGTCTGAAACGAGAGGATACAGGAGGAAGCGCTGTCCTGGCACTTCGGAGTCCAACATTTTGTGCGGCATCCGCAAACCGGTTCGGCGCAATCTCGCACATGACTTAATTTTATTTTTTAATGATTTCCTTTCCTAATATTTAATATGTCTTTCCGCTCTTCCAGAATACTCATTTCTTATCCGTGGTACATCTGTATTAATTATGCTCTGGTCAAGCTGTCCCATTCAACCTTTGTATATGTGTCTTTGCCATACGTGATATCTACTGCTTGCCGTCTCTCAGTCGAAACTCCGATGATAGTAGCACTCCGAATCATCACAGCTGAAGACCACAGCTTTAGAAACAGGTTCTGTGTGAAACCTGATATAAGTCATGTGCACCATGCGAGTAAGCAGTGCAACACTGCGAGCCACGAATTCTACTTCAAGCCTGAATTTGGAACTTTCCGGATAGCAGGCGGCCGACCGCGACATTGCTCCTTAGAGGGAAACCTATTTCACATTTGCTATTTGTCGTGTTGACTGTGTAATATGTCTGGACTGGCAATTGGTGCCATAGACTGCATGTATATGCGAGGGAAAATGCTGCTGCTGCTGCCGCCTATCATTTGGTATACGTTCCAATCCTCCGAGTTGCTCCGTACGTAACAATAGTATATGACTGAGATAAAAACGCAAGAAGGCTTACATGATGAATCTATACAGTACGATTGTATTTCTTGCTAAACTGTTCTATGTACAGAGTTTGTAACTGAGATCGCAATGAAAATCTTCAACTTTAAAATCACTCAAAGTAGATATCAGCATCATCACGCACTATCGTAGATAATACAAGGTTTTACGGACCTTCAGTTGAAATCTTGAGAACAAGTTCGGCCTCCGCGTAGTACATGTAATTCCCGAAAAGGCTAGAACGGCGTTTCGCTTGTCGCCGTTGTCAGCATCGAATTGAAGATTTTCACGATTTTGCCAACAATCTCCTCACTTGCCTCTGTCGCTGTCAGAATATGTGTCTCTCGCCTGGACGACATGAAATTTTTTCTTAGACAACGCCGAACCGTTTCTGTGCTGCATGAAAACGACATCTTCTGGATCAGACGCACGCGCTCGTCGCCTTCATCTTCGAGCATGGTCGGAGCAGGACTTGCTTTGGGGTCTCCAGTGTTTGCATGGATGTGAAAGCTCATGACAATTGTCGGATCAAATTTGACTTTTCACTGCAATGGTCGCACTGCGCGTCGGACAAGCATAATCCATAAAATCGTGTCAGCGCTGGTGCGCTGCGAGACGGATTTGGTTTCGGAAAGAATTGAAAGCCGGTATTTACGCGATTTCATCTGGTTCTTGCTATGGTCGATGGCATGATGACGAGTTATTGCCTAGATAGTCGTTGAAGTTTAGTCCGTTCCTCGCAATATACATCAATTTCCCCGTCCACGAGCGAGGCTAAGGTCGGTTCAATCAGACAAACCCACGTTTATTCTGACTTGCAAAAAACTGAAAACTGAATTTAATGGAGGCGCGCCTATGAGACAAAGCCAAGGTGTAGTCCAGTGGCCGCAAGGTCTCAGATCATGCAAGAATGCTGAGCGAGCAATTGTATTGAGTTGACAGTCTTATCCCATAACTGGAGTTGTTTCGCGATGTCTCAGTGCTTTTAGCGTTCTCTTCTCTCCCATCCCTCGCAAAAGGGTCTGCCTTCCTGCTCACTAGTGTCAATGAAAATTCCGACCAGAAGCGGGCCTAGGATATCTGAAGGGATATTTTCAGGCCCGCTTGTTGTTCGAGATGAAAGTGCGGTGAGTCGCTACGACATGTCAACCGGACACTAGAGATTCAGCTTACCACTCAACAATGCATCTTCCTGCATGATAACTTTTGAAGGTGAGCACTCTGCGAGTACCTTGAACCTGAGCGTTCTCCCTCGTCTCGAAAGCATTATATTATGAAGTCTAATATATTCTAGACTTTCTAGCTTAATGGCCTTTTCACTGCACACATATTCAACGTCCAATAATATGGCGAAAAGGGAAGGTGTTCGCGTTGCTATTCTGGCACCAGGAATTGGCTTGTCACAGAAATCCGCGCTCGCATCGTGGTTGACTGGATCCTCTGTTGGCCACGAGGAAGGAAGGTCAAAGCAAACCCCAACTCGACGACAAAGCGGGACAAATGGCCGAAGTGGTTTTACTGCCCCAGCGTTGGTCCAAGCGTCAAAACGCGTGCCGGGTGGCTGAGCCAGAACGCGTGACCTCGGTTTAAGAGACTCACTTCTTTCACGTCTCTGCCTCATCCACACTCACACCATCTCTCCCCTCTACAACGCCTCCCACAAAGAAAGTCGCACATCAACACCTTTCAGTAGAAATGGGTGAAGAATTCGGATACACAAACTCATTCTCGAATGCTTTTCTACCGGCAGAATCAGTCGGTACGGATGGATGTGTTCTGCCACAGTGTGTTCTGCCACAATGTGTTTTGCCACAGTGGCCCGCCGAGTAAGTTTCTGTCTACCATACCACGGCCACCCATTCTTTCGGTTAACGTTTCATGAACCACGATTAGGATGTTGCGGGCTGATACCAGCGGCGCGTTCAGCCACGGCTCGAGCCACACCATGACGCCGTTGACCAACTGGGAACAAGGCATCCCAAATACCGGCCTTTTCTATCCTGGAGATATCCCCGCCATAGATTTCGATCCGTGGCAGCTTCCTGGGTACGCGCCGCCGCAACTTGAAGCGACTGCAAGGTATGTGGCCCACACCATCTCCTTTGTTCATAATCCTAAGCATGTCAATCAAGCAGTACACCGACACAATACGACACGTCGGACGCGTTGAGCGCGTTAAACGGGCTCGACTTTTGTGCTCCGTCAGAGGAGCTTGACGCTGAAACATCTCTCCTACTGGATCTCGTGTTGTCAGCCACAGATTTCCCTACTGATTTTCTCACGCTCCCGCCTCTGCCTCCTCTGCCTCCTCTGCCTCCTCTCCCGCCTCTACCAATCGATCCGCCAAGAACAAGAGCTCCAAGACGAGGCCTCCCGGAAAGCTTTGCTTTCCAACCGACCTTCGCATCACCATCCTTCGAGGCAGTTCAAGAGTCCATGCTCGCCTTCTCTCGTACTTTCGAAGAGGCAGAATCTTCGTACGTCTTTAATTCTTCCTGCTTACAAGTGTATGTCTCATGTGTCAACAGATCCAGTTCTTCATACTCGTCGGGTAGCACGTCGTTTTCCTCGGGGTCCTCGTCGCGTACGCCAGATTATATCCAAGGCGGTGAAACATCCTTTGCAAGCTTCGAGCAAGTCTATTCCTCTCTGGTTCCCGGACTCGCTACATCCTCTCTACCGGAAGTGCTTTTGCCACCAACCTTTGATTTCGATCCCAGCGGTCTATTCCAGACCGATGTGGCTGCACAGCACGTCCCTCCCTTTTGTACCTCTACCACCACGCCCTTTCCAAAGCAGCCCTTTGGAAATACCTATCATAATCTTCCTCCTCGTGAGACTGTGGCTCCCGCGGTGGTGCAGGATAAGAAGCGTAAAAGGACCGCGAAAACAGACGGGAAAAAGACCGCGAAACCGAACGCGAAAAGGACCGCGAAGAAGGCTCCTGTGCACGCTTCCTCCTCTACGTCCCATGTCGTGTCAGTGGCCCAGCATCAGAACCCTTTCCACGATTCACTGCCCACCTGCACCAATGCTGCGAGGTATCGTCGTGCCGACGCGCCCGCTCTTTCTAGTTCCGCTCCGTATAAAACGGTAGAGTCTTGCGATTTCATCGTTCGAAACCGTGACGGAACGCTCTCCCGCTGCGGCCATACACTCAGCACTGATCGCGACGACGTGAAAGCCCACTTCAACAAACACAAGAGGGCTTTCAATCAAGATGCGGACGTTCCCTGCCCATATTGTCCTAAGATGCTTCGATACACCAGCATTTGCAGGCACATCGAGGACACGCATACCATTCTTAACAAGCCGAGATGCACCATTTGCGGTGTTCTAATAACAAGGAATGACGATTTTTACATAACTCGCCATTTTGCAAGTGAACATGAATGGGTCGTAAAAGCTTTGCTGGAACAGACCAAGGAGGCGTCCAGGACGGCGAGCAATAGCCTACCGGATGGCAATTTAGAGGGCGGGGATTTAGAGGACGGCGACTTTGAGGATGACGACTTGGAAGATCTGAGGAGCACGAAACGCGCCCGCCATTAGATGCTTTGCTCAACGTTTATCAATCTATTCTGTACAATTTCAACACGTTATTAATTTATCCTTTATTATTTTAAAAATCTCCCATTTCATATCTACTTGCCTGTACTGTCGATTAGTTTTGATTTCTGTGCAGTAACAATACTGGGATATTGTACTCGTATCTGGCTCGGTATGGTTCAAGCAGGACGATTATAATTTGTAAGAGAGGAGGTAATCGACTAGTGTAAAAGGCTCACGATACTGCTACATTACATTCATAGCTTAAATCATCGAAAATGCAAATGAAATATTACATAGAAATGATCCGCGATTACCTCCGAGCCACAAAACTTCGATGTTTTCCTGTGAGTTGCCACCTGCGGAGCCGTCATAGCTGTTGCACTACTTCGGCCTATGTCTCCAGATCAAACGCTCGAGATGGCGCCGAATTGTGCCGCTTCGCATATGGATCTCGGGAGTATGTGCAGCTTTAGGCGGCGGACGCTGACTATTCACTGACAGTGCAATGCATGCAGATCCTCTTATACGAAAGACTTCCCACGCTGATCTTTGTTGATTTTTTAATAGAGAAAGTACGAGATGCACTAAGAGCGTGACGAAAACTCGGAAATAACTCCCATGTTATTTACGGTCTTTCCTTTGAAGTGTCAGAATAAAGACCGAATCCCGACGGCCTTCAGGTTTCGAGTCATGATGATGGTTATCAATATCGACATGCCTTTCAGAAGTAAGCACGTCATCTCAATAGTTTCGGACACTACGCAGCGGAGTCGGCGGGCCGCCCCGGCGACTCGCGGCGCTGCAGCTCAATCCCAATTCTGACAAAGTATATCCCGTCCGACCGCCGGATCTCCTCTTTATAATCGCGAGGGCGCCCCGCAACGTACAATCCATACCAGTACATCTTATCTCTCGTACGACCCCGCGCCTCCCCAGCCCCGAAAAACAAAAACAACAAAGAAAATGGCCGACTCGCAGCCCCCGGTGTACCAGTTCCTGCTGTTCGCGCCAGACAAGACGGACGCGGGCAGCCTCGCGCGGCGCCTCGCCGTGCGCGAGAAGCACCTCGAGACCGCGCAGGCGCTCTCCGGCGCGGTGACACTCAGTGCGTCCCTCCTTCCCCACTCTCCATTATCAACTTCTATTCTCACAAAAATGTGCATACATTTCGCCCCCGGCTGGCCGGTCTGCCTCCGCCTTAATAAAACAAAATAAAAACAAAATAATAATGGAACGGAATGGAATGGGATATACACAGAGCTGGGCCGCGCGCTGCTCAGCCCGGAGTCGATCGCCGCGCCGGGCGCGCCGCAGACGATGGTCGGCTCGGTGCTGATCTACCAGGCCGCGTCGCTCGACGCCGTGCGCGCGGTCGCCGAGCGCGACGTCTACTACACGAACGGCGTGGTGCGTGGCATTTATATTTCGTACTGAAATATCCGCCGCCGTGTTCCGCTGGGCTGACTTCCGATCTCTTTTTTTTTTTTTTGCAAAACAAATCTGCGTAAGGGTAGTGGGACCCAGAGCGCCTCGTCATCCTGCCGTTCGCGGGCCTCGCCCTGCCAGAGTAAAGCAGAAAATACTCACATGAGCGAAGAAAAAGGTCTTGTAGTACTGGAACGCCCAGCTTGTAGCAGCCGCAGTCGGCTTCATTAGTGTTGTAAGGCATATATGTACGCGTCCATGCGTCACTTTGGCGTGCACCTTGGCAGATGATATATATTTTTCTTGTATTGATCCGGGCACATTTGACCTCGACGCCAAGCGTTTAGGCTTTCTTTCTCAGACTCGACGCAAGTTACATACGTACCGAGAATGCGAATTTCGCATTTGGCCCGCCGTTCGACGGCACGTAGGACACAAGACACTACAGAACTCAAAGCTTGCAAATGTCCTGTACTATTACAGAGAGATTGGAGACTCTACGTTCTACTTACTATATACACGTATGTACTCCGACATAGGCAGGAAACAGATGAACGGAAACCGGAAACCGGAACATATATGTACAGCATAGACCAAGGAAAAAGAAGGATTCTAGAGACGAGAGCAGACTGGACCAGGAGAAAAGCAATCATAGGAGCTCCATGTGCCCGGCCCGCATACCGATAATCCTGCAGAACCAATTCCGTGCTCTGGTCGTCTTATGGGCGAATATGAAGTGGGTCCATTTAATTCGAAATCAGAGCTCGCTATGTGGTTCAACAAAGCCCTTCGACACGCCCACTCCATGTACCCCTATAATCCTCCTGCTCTTCCTTTTGACGAATCGGCACCGCTCGTTTTGACGCACGGCGACCTTACACCGAGGAACATTATTTTGGGCAATGACGGGAAGGTGTGGATAATCGACTGGGGTTGCTCTGGAGTGTATCCTCGCTGGTTCGAGATTTCCAGCATGGTCTTGGATAGCATCCAGCCTCGATCTTGGATGTGGGCGAGCAGATTTGCCGCTGGATGGTACTACAGGTCGCAAGAGTACTTCGTCGGATTGACGAGCTTCACAGTATCTATACTCGGATCTGGTTTTCCCATTGATTTCGGAGAGTGAGAAACAGCATATACCTTCTCTAATTTATACCGCGATGTTCTTAGGAAATACCGAGCGTTGTCGCCATCACTTGAAGGCCGGAGCGGGAAATATGAGACACGGTATCGTAAAAATCGATGGAGGATCTACGTCTCGGTACCTGTATTATAACAGTTATGACTGAGATAAAAATGCAAGAAGGCTTACATGGTAAATCTATACAGTACAATTATTTTTCTTGCTAAACTGTACTAGATCAGCTTTGGCCGTTCTATGTACAGAGCTTGTAACTGAGATCGCAATGAAAATCTTCAACTTTAAAATCACTCAAAGTAGATATCAGCATCATCACGCACTATCGTAGATAATACAAGGTTTTACGGACCTTCAGTTAAAATCTTGAGAACAAGTTCGGCCTCCGCGGAGCCAGCGCGTAGTACATGTAATTCCCGAAAAGGCTAGAACGGCGTTTCGCTTGTCGCCGTTGTCAGCATCGAATTGAAGATTTTCACGATTTTGCCAACAATCTCCTCACTTGCCTCTGTCGCTGTCAGAATATGTGTCTCTCGCCTGGACGACATGAAATTTTTTCTTAGACAACGCCGAACCGTTTCTGTGCTGCAGAAAAATGACATCTTCTGGATCAGACGCACGCGCTCGTCGCTTTCATCTTCGAGCATCGTCAGAGCAGGACTTGCTTTGGGGTCTCCCGGTGTTTGCATGGATGTGGAAAGCTCGTGACAGTTATCGAATCATATTCGACTTTTCGCTGCAATGGTCGCACTGCGCGTCGGACAAGCATAATCCATAACGTCGTGTCAGTGCTGGTGCGCTGCGAGACGGATTTGGTTTCGGAAAGAATTGAAAGCTGGTATTTACGCGATTTCAACTGGTTCTTGCTATGGTCGACGGCATGATGATGAGTTATTGCCTAGATAGTCGTTGAAGTTTAGTCCGTTCCTCGCAATATACATCAATTTCCCAGTCCACGAGCGAGGCTAAGGTCGGTTCAATCAGACAAACCCACGTTTATTCTGACTTGCAAGAAACTGAAAACTGAATGTAATGGAGGCGCGCCTATAAGACAAAGCCAAGGTATAGTTTCGGTGGTCGCTCGGTCTCAGATCTAGCAAGAATGCTGAGCGAATAATTGTCTTAAGTTGACAGTCTTACCTCATAATTGGAGTCGTTTCGCGATGTCTCAGTGCCTTGAACGCTCTCCTCTATCTTTCTGTTAGCTCTCATCTCTCGCAAAAGGACCTGCCATCCTGCTCACTAGTGTCAATGAAAATTCCGACCTAGGATATCGGAAGAGACATGTTCAGATCTGTTTGTTGTTCGAGATGAAAGAGCGGTGAGTCGCTACGACATGTCAACCGGACATTAGAGATTCAGCTTACCACTCGACAATGCATCTTCCCGCATGTTAGCTTTTGAAGTTGGGTACTCTGCGAGTACCTTGAAGCTGAGCGTTTCCCCTCGTCTTGAAAGCATTATATTATGAAGTCTAATATATTCTAGTCTTGCTAGCTCAATGGCCTTTTCACTGCACACGTATTCAACGTCCAATAATATGGCGAAAAGGGAAGGTGTTCGCGTTGCTATTCTGACACCAGGAATTGGCTTGTCACAGAAATTCGCGCTCGCATCGTGGTTGACTGGAACTTCTGTCGGCCATGAGGAAGGAAGGTCAAAGCAAACCCCAACTCGACGACAAAGCGGGATAACTGGCTGAAGTGGTTTTACTGCCCAGCGTTGGTCCAAGCGTCAAAACGCGTGCCGGGTGGCTGAACCAGAAAGCGTGACCTCGGTTTAAGAGACTCACTTCTTTCATGTCTCTGCCTCATCCACACTCACACCATCTCTCCCTTCTACAACGCCTCACACCAACAACGTCGCACATCAACATCCTTCAATAGACATGGGTGAAGAACTCGGATACATGAACTCATTCTCGAACGCTTTTCTACAGGCAGAGTCAGTCGGTACGGATGGATGTGTTCTGCCACAGAGTGTTCTGCCACAATGTGTTCTGCCACAGTGGTCCGCCGAGTAAGTTTCTGTCTATTATACCACGGCCACGCATTCTTTCGGTTAACGTTTCATGAACCACGATTAGGATGTTGGGGGCTGATACCAGCGGCGCGTTCAGCCACGGCTCGAGCCACACTATGACACAGTTGACCAACTTGGAACAAGGCATCCCAAATACCGGTCTCTTCGAACTTGGCGATATCCCCGCCATAGATTTCGATCCGTGGCTGCTTCCTGGGTATGCGCTGTCACCGCTCGAACCGACTACCAGGTATGTGGCCCACACCGTCTCCTTTGTTCATAATCCTAAAAATATCAATCAAGCAGTACCCCGACACAATACGACGCGTCGGACGCGTCGAGCGCGTTAAACGCGCTCGACTTTTGTGTTCCGTCAGAGGAGCTTGATGCTGAAACGGCTCTCCTGCTCGACCTCGTGTCATCAGCCACAGAGCTGCCTACTGACTTTCTCGCGCTCCCTCCTCTCCCTCCTCTCCCTCCTCTCCCCATTGATGAACCGAGAGCATGTGAACCTAGACGAGGCCCCCCTTTCATGTCATCAGCCACAGATTTCCCTACTGACTTTCTCACGCTCCCGCCTCTCCCGAGTCTGCCGCCTCTGCCGCCTCTCCCGCCTCTACCAATCGATCCGCCAAGAACAAGAGCTCCAAGACGAGGCCTCCAGGAAAGCTTTGCTTTCCAACCAACCTTCGCATCACCATCCTTCGAGGCAGTTCAAGAGTCCATGCTGGCTTTCTCTCGTGCCTACGAAGAGGCAGAAACGCCGTACGTTTTTACTTCTTCCTGCTTTCAAGTGTATGTCTCATGTGTCAACAAAAACAGGTCTTCATACTCGTCGAGTAGCACGTCGTTTTCCTCGGGGTCCTCGTCGCGTACGCCAGATGATATCCAAGGCGGTGAAGCATCCTTCGCAAGCTTCGAGCAAGTCTATCCCTCTCTGGTTCCCGATCACGCCTCACGGTTTTTACCGGAAATATTCTTGCCGCCAACCTCTGATGTCGATGTCAGTAGTCTATTCCAGCCCGATGTGGCTGCACAGCACGTCCCTCCCTTCAGTACCTCTGCCGCAATGCGTTTTCCAAAGCAGCCCTTTGGAGATTATTATCATAATCTTCCTCGTGATACTGTGGCTCCCGCGGCGGTCCATGACAAAAAGCGAAAAAGGACCGCGAAAGCGAACGGGAAAACGACCTCGAAAACGACCGCGAAATCGACTGCGAAGAAAGCTCCTGTTCACGCTTCCTCTTCAACTCCCCCTGTCGTGTCAATGGCCCAGCATCCGAACCCTTTTCAGGATTCCCTGCCCACCTGCGCTGATGCTGCGAAGTATACTCGTGCCAATGGTCCAGCCATGTCGAGTTCCGCTCCGTATAAAACGGTAGAGTATTGCGATTTCCTCGTCCGAACTGGTCACGGAACGCTTGTCCGCTGCGGCCATGTGCTCAGCACCGATCGCGACGACGTGAAAGCCCACTTCAATAAGCACAAGAGGTCTTTCAATCAAGATGCGGACGTCCCCTGCCCATACTGCTTTGGAGCGATGAAGCGATACAGCAACATCTGCAGGCATATCGAGGACAGCCACACAATCCTCAACAAGCCGAAATGCCCGACTTGCAAGGTTCCAATTACGAGGAACGACGATTTCTATAGAACTCGCCACCTTAGGTGCAAAGAACATAAAGAAGCCGTTAAAGCCTTGGCGGAAGAGGCCAAGAAGGCGTCCAGGACGGCGAGCAATAGCGCAACGGATGACAATTTAGAGGACGGCGATTTAGAGGACGGCGACTTTGAGGATGACGACTTTGAGGATGACGACTTGGAAGATCTGAGGAGCACGAAACGCGCCCGCCATTAGACGCCTCGCTCAACGTTTATCAATCTATTCTGTACAGATTCAGCACGTTATCAATTTTAACTTATATTATTTAAAAAGTCTCCGTTTCTTATTTACTTGCCTGTACTGTCGATTAGTTTTTATTTTTTGTGCAGTGGCTGCTCTTGCATTTCGGAGGACAACGCTACGTGCGGCATCTGCGAACCATATTTCGGCGCAATCTCGCGCATGACTTATTTTTAGTTTTTCATGATTTCCTTTCCTAATATTTAATCTGTCTTGCTGCTCTTTCAGAATGCTCGTTTACTATCTGCACCTGTATCAACCATGCTTTGGTCGAGCCTTCTAAATGTGTCTTTGCCTTACATGACATCCACTGCTCGCCATCTCGCAGTCGAAAACGACGATGATGAAGCAGAAGCACTCCGAGTCATCACGGCCCGCAAACCGCAGCAGCAGCTTCAGAACCAAGCTCTGTGTGAAACCCGATATAAGTCATGCGTACTATAACAAACTCCTGCGCGTAAACAGTTCGAGCCGTGGATCTCACCTCAAGTCGGTCTAAATTTGACGCTGCTGCGCTTTCCGGGTAGCGGGCAGACGGCCGCGACGTTGCTGCTTAGAGGGGAGATTATTTTTGATTTATTGTGTGTTGCAAGATGCCTCTGGACTAGAAATCGATGCCCAAATCAGGAGCCTATAGACTACGTATGCGCGAAGGAAAATGTTGCTGCTGCCTGCCATTTGGCACTTCTGGTGTAAGTCCTGCGTCTCAACCTTCCGAGCTGCTCCGTACACGATACGTGCCTTGCCTTACTCTGTGTGCGTCGGATTCGCACTTGGAGCCCCGAAGCGCCAAGTTGCCCTGCTGTGCATACCGTTTCCCATGGCACATTCTATATGAGAAACAAAGGCCAAGAATCAAGCTTGAATGTGCGCCAGTGTGCGCCGGGCTCGTATTTTTGGGTTTGAACAACGGTCTTTTATCAGCAAGGCAATTTACTAGTAAAACAAGATATCTAGCCACTGTTTCCGGTGGCTAGATATTCCAAGCTGAGCGCAGATCGTGCACATCTTCCTTATGTAAGGGAGACAAATTCCTTATCCTGCCATTATCCCTCGTCAGTATTTCTCCTCTATCTAGTGAACGAAAAAGTGCAACGGAACGTGTGTACAATTTCGCGGATTGGAACCTAATTCTACAAATTTTGTAAAAAGAGAAAAAGGCAGAATATTACTCGTGGGAGATACAATGTAGTAGTGACGGCGATCTCAATAAGATTCCTTTTCCGAAGACCAGTCTTTATCCGAAAAGTTACGAATCCGAGGCTTCCCATTCGGTCCGAGCTCATTTTAGGACCTGATCCGTCCGGGAACGAGAGGCGATCCGGGCGAACGATCACGAAGCAAAAGGCAGCAATGAATAATGTGTTTAGCGACGACTCGTCCGGTTTCAAGGCCGCACCTAAAGTGTAAGCTTGCGCGCTTTGTGGATTTGATCGCGGGTGTGTATATACAGGAGGAATTCACGAGGTGAGCCGAACCATCGGGATCAATATTCAATTGAGTTTCCGTCTCCTAGTCGGAGAGGCGCGCTTAGTGACCGCATCGCCCTCGGGCCTCAGGCTCCAGGGCCTAAGTTCTCCCCCTCGGAAGAGTGAGGCACTTGCCTCAAATAGCGCAGATGAACGGGGCTCGCCTCGCGTCGGCGATGTTGCAGCACAGCTGCCGTGCTGTCCCGGAAGCTGAAGATGCTATGCGCGGCGGCGGACGCATGGATGGAAATAAACCTAGGCATGGTCTCCACAGTTACAGCGCTACGCCCGGTGGCGAGACGGTATATAGAGGCTTCCCTTAGCCCTTTGCAATCCAACTATCTTCAATTTCCTTGCAATCGCTGTTGAGCTTCGAGATCTAGAGCATCTCCCATCTCCCATCTCCCATCTCCCATCTGCCTTCTGCCTGACGTCGACGCCACCAGACAAAGCCGCATTGTTACTGTCACATCACACAAACCCTCGACAAGGAATAGCTCTCGCCGAAAAGCGCGCAACTTTCGAGCCTTCCTCAAAGTAGCTCCAATTCCCACTCTAAAAACAACACATAATAACCTCTGTACGTGCCATCCACTTCTCCCCAATCGAACCCTTCACTTCAAATACCACTCGCCAAATGTCTTGATCCACCTCTTGGCACGCCGCTGTGGCCCCGTAACACGGTAGCAACCAGAGCTGTGGGCGCGACAACGAGAACACAATGGCGGCCAAGAACGCCTTAAAAGCAGCACGCGCGCTGACCCAGAACGCTTCCCACTTTCTGCAGCACACCACGACGAGCACCCACACACCGACATCGACATCGACACCGACACCGAATACGAATATGGCGACCGTCGGCACGATTCCCATGCACCTCCAGCCGCAGGCCATGGCGTCTGCCTTCAAGACGCCCCTCCCCCGCCCCATCGGACTCCGGAAACCCATTCCGAACTCGTACTGGGCGACGCCGAACCTCCTCGCGTGCGAGTACCCGTGGGCGCCGAGCACCCCGCACCCGAAGCTCGATGCCCTCCTCGCCGCAGGCGTGCGCACGTAAGCACTCGCCCGTGCCTCTTCGTCCGCCTCGCCCGCGCAGCCCGCTGACAGCCCGCCCCCCGCAGATTCATCGACCTCACCGAGTGCGGCGAGCTCATCGGCTACCAGCAGCTCCTCCCCGTGCGCGCGCAGTTCTGCGGGCTGCCCGCCGCGGACGTGCACGCGATCGAGTACTTCCGCTTCCCCATCCCGGACCGCAAGTGCCCCGAGTCGATGGACTTCCTCGCGAGCATCCTCGACGTGCTGAACGAGTGCGAGCGCCGCGGGCGCGTCGCGGCCGTGCACTGCCGCGGGGGCATCGGGCGCACGGGCACCGTCGTCGGCTGCTGGCTCGTCGAGAGCGCGCGCGCGCACGACGGCGAGGAGGCGCTCCGCATGATCGCCGCGGAGTGGAAGACCGTCGAGAAGTGCGGCCGCTTCCCGTGCAGCCCCGAGACGGGCCCCCAGTTCGAGTTCGTGCGCAATTTCAAAAAGCTCCCCACGCGGCGCGCGGACGGTTCGATCGAGGCGCACTGGTGAGTGCGGACGGGCGGCGGCGGCGCTCCGTGCGTCCCGCGTTACTGTTTGGTGTCTGTTTTCGTATCATCTGTTTTTGGTGCGTTCCGTCTTGGCGTATCGCCGCGTTCTTTGCTGACTTTCGTCTTCTCCTTTAGGGTCTTTCTTCAAGCCTCGTCTGTATTTACCAGCGCCCCGTTCATCTTCCGTCCCAAACTTCCCCGCACTTCTTCCCCGCATCATCTCATGGACTATCTATTCTCTGGTTCTTCTTTTTCGCTGCTCTCATCGACATCAATATTCTTTTTCGTCTCCCCAAGATCGCTGTGTTTGCTTTTCTCCTGGTCCGCTCGTCTCTAGAATCCTTCTTTTTCCTTGGTCTATGCTGTACATATATGTTCCGGTTTCCGGTTTCCGTTCCTCTGTTTCCTGCCTATGTCGGAGTACATACGTGTATATAGTAAGTAAAACGTAGAATCTCCAATATCTCTGTAACAATACAGGACATTTGCAAGCTTTGAGTTCTGTAGTGTCTTGTGTCCTACGTGCGTCAAACGGCGGGCCAAATGCGAAATTCACATGCTCGGTACGTATATAACTTGCGTCGAGTCTGAGAAAGAAAGCCTAAACGCTTGGCATCGAGGTCAAATGTGCCCGGATCAATACAAGAAGATATATATCATCTGCCAAGGTGCACGCCAAAGTAGCGCATGGGCGCGTACATATGCCTTACAACACTACTGTCCCCGAAGAGCGGCTGCTACAAGCTGGGCATTCCAGTACTACAATAATCCGTTTCCTTCGCATTCCGCGCAGTAAGACGGCGGAGCACACATGTGTATTTTCTATTCTACTCCGGCAGGGCGAGGCCCGCGAACGGCAGAATGACGAGGCACTCTGGGTCCCACTGCCCTCACGCAGATTATTTTTTTTTTGCAAAAAAAAAAAAAAGAGATCGGAAGTCAGCCCAGCGGAACACGGCGGCGGATATTTTAGTACGAAATATAAATGCACGCACCACGCCGCTCGTGTAGTAGACGTCGCGCTCGACGACCGCGCGCACGGCGTCGAGCGACGCGGCCTGGTAGATCAGCACCGAGCCGACCATCGTCTGCGGCGCGCCCGGCGCGGCGATCGACTCCGGGCTCAGCAGCGCGCGGCCCAGCTCTGTGTATATTCCCATTCCATTTTCCATTCCATTATTATTTTATTTTATGTTATGTTATTGGGGCGGAGGCAGACCGGCCGGCCGGGGGCGAAATGTATGCACAATTTTTTGAGAATAGAAGTTGATAATGGAGAGTGGGGAAGGAGGGACGCACTGAGTGTCACCGCGCCGGAGAGCGCCTTCGCGGTCTCGAGGTGCTTCTCGCGCACGGCGAGGCGCCGCGCGAGGCTGCCCGCGTCCGTCTTGTCCGGCGCGTACAGCAGGAACTGGTACACGGGGGGCTGCGAGTCGGCCATTTTCTTGTTTTTTTGTTTTTGTTTTTGTTTTTCGGGGCTGGGGAGGCGCGGGGTCGTACGAGATAAGATGTACTGGTATGGATTGTACGTTGCGGGGCGCCCTCGCGATTATAAAGAGGAGATCCGGCGGTCGGACGGGATATACTTTGTCAGACTTGGGATTGAGCTGCAGCGCCGCGAGTCGCCGGGGCGGCCCGCCGACTCCGCTGCGTAGTGTCCGAAACTACTGAGATGACGTGCTTGCTTCTGGAGAACGCATGTCGATGTTGATAACCATCATCATGACTCGAGGCCCGTCGGGATTCGGTCTTATTCTGACACTTCAAAGGAAAGAGCGCAAATAACATGCGAATTGTTCCAAAAATATCGTCATGCTCCCAGTGTACTTTCGGAATTCTCGTCCTTACTTTCTCTTTAAAAAAAAAATCAGATCAGCGTGGGAAGTCTTTCGTATGTGATCCGAGGATCTGTGTGCATTGCACTGTCAGTGAATAGTCAGCGTCCGCCGCCAAAAGCTGCGCATACTCCCGAGATCCATATGCGAAACGGTACAAGTCGACACCATCTCGAGCGTTTGATCTGGAGACATAGGCCGAAGTAGTGCAACAGCTATGACGGCTCCGCAGGTGGCAATTCACAGGAGATACCAAAGTTTTGTGGCTCGGAGGTAAACGTGGATCACTTCTGCGTAATATTTCATTGCACCTTCGATAATTTAAGCTCGGATATTTGAGCGATGCACTCCATGAAAAATAGTTGTGATGTAGCAGTATCGCGAGCCTCTCTTAGCCATACCGACTTAAGTACGAGAACGATAGCCGGCATTGTCACTGCGCAGAAAATAAGAACTAATCGACAGTACAGGCAGGTAAATAAGAAAGGGATACTTTTTAAATAATATAAGTTAAAATTGATAACGTGCTGAAATTGTACAGAGTAGATTGATAAACGCCGAACAAAGCGTCTAATGGCGGGCGCGCTTCGTACTCCTCAGATCTTCCAAGTCGTCATCCTCAAAGTCGCCGTCCTCTAAATCCCCGCCCTCTAAATTGCCATCCGGTAGGCTATTGCTCGCCGTCCTGGACGCCTCCTTGGTCTTTTCCAGCAAAGCTTTTACGACCCATTCATGTTCACTTGCAAAATGGCGAGTTATGTAAAAATCGTCATTCCTTGTTATTAGAACACCGCAAATGGTGCATCTCGGCTTGTTAAGAATGGTATGCGTGTCCTCGATGTGCCTGCAAATGCTGGTGTATCGAAGCATCTTAGGACAATATGGGCAGGGAACGTCCGCATCTTGATTGAAAGCCCTCTTGTGTTTGTTGAAGTGGGCTTTCACGTCGTCGCGATCAGTGCTGAGTGTATGGCCGCAGCGGGAGAGCGTTCCGTCACGATTTCGAACGATGAAATCGCAAGACTCTACCGTTTTATACGGAGCGGAACTAGAAAGAGCGGGCGCGTCGGCACGACGATACCTCGCAGCATTGGTGCAGGTGGGCAGTGAATCGTGAAAGGGGTTCTGCTGCTGGGTCATTGACACGGCAGGGGACGTTGAGGAAGAAGCGTGCACAGGAGCTTTCTTCGCGGTCCTTTTCGCGTTCGGTTTCGCGGTCCTTTTCCCGTCTGTTTTCGCGGTCCTTTTACGCTTCTTATCCTGCACCACCGCGGGAGCCACAGTCTCACGAGGAGGAAGATTATGATAGGTATTTCCAAAGGGCTGCTTTGGAAAGGGCGTGGTGGTAGAGGTACAAAAGGGAGGGACGTGCTGTGCAGCCACTCCGGTCTGGAATAGACCGCTGGCATCGAAATCAAAGGTTGGTGGCAAAAGCAATTCCGGTAGAGAGGATGTAGCGAGTCCGGGAACCAGAGAGGGATAGACTTGCTCGAAGCTTGCAAAGGATGTTTCACCGCCTTGGATATAATCTGGCGTACGCGACGAGGACCCCGAGGAAAACGACGTGCTACCCGACGAGTATGAAGAACTGGATCTGTTGACACATGAGACGTACACTTGAAAGCAGGAAGAATTAAAGACGTACGAAGATCCTGCCTCTTCGAGTGTACGGGAGAAAGCGAGCATCGATTCCTGGACTGGATCGAAAGACGGTGTGGCGAAAGTCGGTTGGAAAGCAAAGCTTTCCGGGAGGCCTCGTCTTGGAGCGCATGTTCTCGGTGCGTCGATCGGAAGGTTCTGAAGAGGAGGGAGAGGGGG
The DNA here is from genome assembly GCA_021029095.1 of Phellopilus nigrolimitatus. Classification (NCBI taxonomy): domain Eukaryota; kingdom Fungi; phylum Basidiomycota; class Agaricomycetes; order Hymenochaetales; family Hymenochaetaceae; genus Phellopilus; species Phellopilus nigrolimitatus. Next base: position 35,163 of record JAJOHG010000144.1, read on the forward strand.
GAGAGGGAGAGGGAGAGGAGGGAGAGGAGGGAGATGAGGGAGATGAAGGGGAGGAAGAAAATTCGTAGGTAAATTTATGGCTGACGCCATGAAAGGGGGCCCATGTCTAGGAGCACATGCTCTTGGTTCATCAATAGGGAGAGGAGGGAGAGGAGGGAGAGGAGGGAGCGCGAGAAAGTCAGTATTCAAATCTGTGGCTGATGACACGAGATCGAATAGGAGAGCCGTTTCAGCGTCAAGCTCTTCTGACGGAACATAAAAATCTGACGCATTTAACGCGCTTAACGCGTCCGACGCGTCGTATTGTCTCGGGGTACTGCTTGATTGACATGCTTAGGATTATGAACAAAGGAGACGGTGCGGGCCACATACCTTGCAGTCGCTTCAAGTTGCGGCAGTGCGTACCCCAGAGTCTGCCATGGATCGAAATCTATGGCGGGGATATCGCCAAGGTCGAAGAGACCGGTATTTGGGATGCCTTGTTCCAAGTTGGTCAACTGTGTCATGGTGTGGCTCGATCCGTGGCTGAACGCGCCGCTGGTATCAGCCCCCAACATCCTAATCGTGGTTCATGAAACGTTAACCGAAAGAATGCGTGGCCGAGGTAGAATAGACCGAAACTTACTCGGCGGGCCACTGTGGCAGAACACGCTGTGGAAGAACAACTTGTGGCAGAGCGGATCCATCCGTACCGACTGACTCTGCCGGTAGAAAAGCGTTCGAGAACGAGTTCATGTATCCTAGATCTTCGCCCATGTCTATTGAAGGATGTTGATGTGCGACGTTGTTGGTGTGAGGCGTTGTAGAAGGAAGAGATGGTGTGAGTGTGGATGAGGCAGAGACGTGAAAGAAGTGAGTCTCTTAAACCGAGGTCGCGCGTTCTGGCTCAGCCACCCGGCACGCGTTTTGGCGCTTGGACCAACGCTGGGGCAGTAAAACCACTTCAGCCAGTTATCCCGCTTTGTTGACGAGTTAGGGAATTTGCTTTGGCCTTCCTTCCTCATCACCAATAAAAGTTCCAGTCAGCCACGATACGAGCGCGAGTTCTGTGACAAGCCAATTCCCGGTGCTAGAATAGCAACCCGAACACCTTCCCTTTCCGCCATTTTATTGGACGTTGAATACGTGTGCAGTGAAAAGGCCATTAAGCTAGAAAGTCTAAATTATATTAGACTTCATAGCATAATGCTTTCGAGACGAGGGGAAACGCTCAGCTTCAAGGTACTCGCAGAGTACCCACCTTCAAAAGCTAACATGCAGGAAGATGCATTGTCGAGAGGTAAGCTGGGTCTCTAATTTCCGGTTGACATGTCGTAGCGACTCACCGCTCTCTCATCTCGAACAACAAGCGGGTCTGAATATGTCTCTTCAGCTATCCTAGCCCTGCTCCAGGGTCGGAGTTTTCATTGACACTAGTGAGCAGGAAGGCAGGTCCTTTTGCGAGAGATGAGAGCTAACAGAAAGATAGAAGAGAGCGTTAAAGGCACTGAAACGACGCGAAACGACTCCAATTATGAGGTAAGACTGTCAACTCAAGACAATTGCTCGCTCAGCATTCTTGCTAGATCTGAGTCCTTGCGGCCACCGGAACTATACCTTGGCTTTGTCTTATACACGCGCTTCCATTACATTCAGTTTTCAGTTTCTTGCAAGTCAGAATAAACGTGGGTTTGTCTGATTGAACCGACCTTAGCCTCGCTCGTGGACTGGGAAATTGATGTATATTGCGAGGAACGGATTAGACTCCAACGGTTTTCTAGGACACAACTCACCATCATTTCATCTACCATAGCAATAACCGGTCAAAATCGCGCAAGTACCAGCTTTCAATTGCTTTCGAAACCAAATCCGTTTGACATATCACACTAGCGCTGACACGATATTATAGACTGTGCTTTTGCGCTGCACGACGCGCTCAGTGTAATGTAACCGTTGCACACAGAAAAGGCGAATATGATTCGACAAACTGTCAGGAGCTTTCCACAGCCATGCAAACACCGGGAGAGCCCAAAGCAAGTCCTGCACCGACGATGCTTGAAGCTGAAAGCGACGAGCGCGTGCGTCTGATCCAGAAGAAGTCATTTTCATGCAGCACAGAAACGGTTCGGCATGGTCTGGCAAGAAAATCCACGGCGTCCATGCGAGAGACACATATCTTGACAGCGATAGAGGTAGTGTTGCCGTGGTTTGGTTTGGTCCGGTTTTCAGCCTTTTTGCTGAAAACCGAAACCAAACCTCCGGTTCGGTTCGCAAATTTTGGCCAAACCGAACCGAGTTCCCCGGTTTGGTTCGGCTTGGTTCGGTTTAAACTGCGGTTTAATTACCATATATGGTAATATATTCGGTTTGAAACAGGATTTGGCCCAAACCGATCGGTTTTGTTTTATTATTTTATCAAACCGAACCGAATCGAAACCGAACCGGAGGTTTGGTTCGGCTTCAAACCAGGTTTGGATCGGTTCGGGACCAAACTGCGGCAACACTAGATAGAGGAAAGCGAGGAGACTGTTGGCAAAGTCGTGAAAAATCTTCCACTCGATGCCGACGGCAACAAGCGAAACACCGTTCTAGCCTTTTCGGGAATTACATGTACTACGCACTGGCCTCGCGGAGGTCGAACTCATTCTCGAGATTTTAAATTGAAGGTTCGTACAACGTTGTGTAGCTTGAATTCTCTACGTTAGTGATGACGCTGTTTTTGATTTTTTAATGATGCTTAAGCAGTAGATTCCAATACAATCTCGCTGCGTACAGTGTGATATTGGGATTCTCAATATCTCATCATGACTCGATGCCCGTCGGGATTCGGTCTTATTCTGACACACCATCACCATTACTCGAGGCCGTCTTATTCTGATACTTCAAAGGAAAAAGAGCAAATAATGTGAAATTTATTTCAAAAATCTCGGCATGCCCCTAGTGTACTTTCAGAACATTCTCGTCCTTACTTTCTCCTAAAAAGCCAACAAAGATCAGTGTGGGAAGTCTTTATGTGATCCGAGAGGACTGACCGTGGATAGTCAGCATCCGCCGCCCAAAGCTGCGCATACTCCAGAGATCCGTACGCGAAGCGGCACAAACCGGCGCCATCTCGAGTGCTTCATCTGGAAGCATAAGCGAACAAAGGGTCGAAGTAGTGCAACCGCTATGACGGCTCCGCGGGTGGCAAATCACAGGAAAATATCGAAGTTTTGTGGCTCGGAGGTAATCGCGGATCGTGTAATAGTTCATTTGCATGAAAAAAGGCAGTATTGTTCGCCTTTTATACTAGTCTACTACACACACTCTCTTACTTTCTTTTGAACTCGACGGATTATAGTCGGCCTGCACGGACCATACCGACCCAAATACGAGTACGATATCCCAGTATTGTTACTTCGCCAGAAATAGGAACTAGTCGACAGTACAGGCAAGTAGATATGAAATGGGAGACTTTTTAAATAGTATAAGTTAAAATTAATAACGTGCTGAAATTGTACAGAATAGATTGATAAACGTTGAGCGAAGCGTCTAATGGCGGGAGCGTTTCGTGCTCCTCAGGTCTTCCAAGTCGTCATCCTCGAAATCGTCATCCTCTAAATCCCCGTCGTCTAAATCCCCGCCGTCTAAATTGTCATCTGTTGCGCTATTGCTCGCCATCCTGGACGCCTTCTTGGCCTCTTCCGCCAAGGCTTTAACGGCTTCTTTATGTTCTTTGCACCTAAGGTGGCGAGTTCTATAGAAATCGTCATTCCTCGTGATTGGAACCTTGCAAGTCGGGCATTTCGGCTTGTTGAGGATTGTGTGGCTGTCCTCGATGTGCCTGCAGATGTTGCTATATCGCTTCATCGCTCCAAAGCAGTATGGGCAGGGGATGTCCGCATCTTGATTGAAAGACCTCTTGTGCTTATTGAAGTGGGCTTTCACGTCGTCGCGATCGGTGCTGAGGACATGGCCGCAGCGGACAAGCGTTCCGTGACCAGTTCGGACGAGGAAATCGCAATACTCTACCGTTTTATACGGAGCGGAACTCGACATGGCTGGAGCATTGGCACGACTATACTTCGCAGCATCAGCGCAGGTGGGCAGGGAATCCTGAAAAGGGTTCGGATGCTGGGCCATTGACACAACAGGGGACGTTGAAGAGGAAGCGTGAACAGGAGCTTTTTTGGCGGTCGTTTTGGTGGTCGTTTTCGAGGTCGTTTTTTTCCCGTTTGTTTTCGCGGTCCTTTTTCGCTTTTTGTCTTGAACCGCCACGGGAGCCACAGTATCACGAGGAAGATTATGATAATAATCTCCAAAGGGCTGCTTTGGAAAACGCATTGCGGCAGAGGTACTGAACGGAGGGACGTGCTGTGCAGCCACATCGGGCTGGAATAGACCACTGACATCAACATCAGAGCTTGGTGGCAAGAATATTTCCAGTAAAAACCGTGAGGCGTGATCGGGAACCAGAGAGGGATAGACTTGCTCGAAGCTTGCGAAGGATGTTTCACCGTTTTGGACATCATCCGGCGTACGTGACGAGGACCCCGAGGAAAACGACGTGCTACTCGACGAGTATGAAGAACTGGATCTGTTGACACATGAGACATACACTTGAAAGCAGGAAGAAGTAAAGACGTACGGCGTGTTTGCCTCGTCGAAAGTACGAGAGAAAGCGAGCATCGATTCCTGGACTGGATCGAAAGTCGGTGAGGCGAAAGTCGGTTGGAAAGCAAAGCTTTCCGGGAGGCCTCGTCTTGGAGCGCATGTTCTCGGTGGATCTATTGGCAGGCTCGGGAGAGGCGGGAGAGGAGGGAGAGGAGGGAGAGGGGGAAGAGGAGAGAGTGAAAGAAAGTCCGTAAACAAAGTTGCGGCTGACGACATGAAAGGGGGGCCTCGTCTAGGTTCACATGCTCTCGGTTCATCAATGGGGAGAGGAGGGAGAGGAGGGAGAGGAGGGAGCGCGAGAAAGTCAGTAGGAAAATCTGTGGTTGATGACACGAGATCGAGTAAGAGAGCCGTTTCAGCGTCAAGCTCCTCTGATGGAATATAAAAATCTGACGCGTTTAACGCGCTCGACGCGTCCGACGCGTCGTATTGTGTCGGGGTACTGCTTGATTGACATGCTTAAGATTATGAACAAAGGAGATGGTGTGGGCCACATACCTGGCAGTCGCCTCGAGCTGCGGCAGTGCGTACCCCAGATTTTGCCATGGATCGAAATCTATGGCGGGGATATCTCCAGGATAGAAAAGGCCGGTATTTGGGATGCCTTGTTCCAAGTTGGTCAACTGTGTCATGGTGTGGCTCGAGCCGTGGCTGAACGCGCCGCTGGTATCAGCCCCCAACATCCTAATCGTGGTTCATGAAACGTTAATCGAAAGAATGGGTGGCCGTGGTATGGTAGACCGAAACTTACTCGGCGGACCACTGTGGCAGAACACACTGTGGCAGGACACACTGTGGCAGGACACATTCATCCGTACCGACTGACTCTGCCTGTAGAAAAGCGTTCGAGAATGAGTTCATGTATCCGAGTTCTTCACCCATGTCTATTGAAGGATGTTGATGTGCGACGTTGTTGGTGTGAAGCGTTGTAGAAGGGAGAGATGGTGTGAGTGTGGATGAGGCAGAGACGTGAAAGAAGTGAGTCTCTTAAACCGAGGTCGCGCGTTCTGGTTCAGCCACCCGGCACGCGTTTTGGCGCTTGGACCAACGCTGGGCAGTAAAACCACTTCAGCCAGTTATCCCGCTTTGTCGACGAATTAGGGAATTTGCTTTGACCTTCCTTCCTCATAACCAATAAAAGTTCCACTCTGCCACGATACAAGAGTTTTGTAACAAGCCAGTTACCAGTGCCAGAATAGCAACGCGACATTATTGCCCTTTTTGACACATTATTGGACGTTGAATACTGGAACTGAAAAGTCTAGACTGTATTAGGCTTCATAACATAATGCTTTCGGGACGAGGGAGAACGCTCAGGCTCGAGTACTCACCTTCAAAAGCTATCGTGCAGGAAGATGCATTGTCGAGCGGTAAGCTGAATCTCTAATGTCCGGTTGACATGTCGTAGCGACTCACCGCTCTTTCATCTCGAACAACAAGCGGGCCTGAAAATATCCCTTCAGATATCCTAGGCCCGCTTCAGGTCGGAATTTTCATTGAAACTAAGTAGCAGGATGGCAGGTCCTTTTGCGAGAGATAAGAGCTAACAGAAAGATAGAGGAGAGCGTTAAAGGCAGCGAAACGTCGCGAAACAGCTCCAATTATGGGACAAGACTGTCAACTCAAGACAATCGCTCGCTCAGCATTCTTGCTAGATCTGAGACCTTGCGGCCACCGGACTACACCTTCATTACATGGAATTTCTTGCAAAAGTCACAGTAAACGTTAGTCCGTCTTGTGATTATTGTATTGCATTGATTGAATCGACCTTATACTGGGAAATTGAATATTGCAAGGAACGGAATAGACTTCAACGGTTTTCTAGGACACAACTCACCATCATTTCATCTACCATAGCAATAACCGGTCAAAATCGCGCAAGTACCAGCTTTCAATTGCTTTCGAAACCAAATCCGTTTGACATATCACACTAGCGCTGACACGATATTATAGACTGTGCTTTTGCGCTGCACGACGCGCTCAGTGTAATGTAACCGTTGCACACAGAAAAGGCGAATATGATTCGACAAACTGTCAGGAGCTTTCCACAGCCATGCAAACACCGGGAGAGCCCAAAGCAAGTCCTGCACCGACGATGCTTGAAGCTGAAAGCGACGAGCGCGTGCGTCTGATCCAGAAGAAGTCATTTTCATGCAGCACAGAAACGGTTCGGCATGGTCTGGCAAGAAAATCCACGGCGTCCATGCGAGAGACACATATCTTGACAGCGATAGAGGAAAGCGAGGAGACTGTTGGCAAAGCCGTGAAAAATCTTCAACTTGATGCACGGCGACAAGCGAAACGCCGTTCTAGCCTTTTCGGGAATTACATGTACTACGCGCTGGCCTCGCGGAGGTCGAACTCATTCTCGAGATTTTAAATTGAAGGTTTGTACAATGTTGTGTAGCTTGAATTCTCTACGTTAGTGATGACGCTGGTTTTGATTTTTAATGATGTTTAAGCAGTAGATTCTAATGCAATCTCGCTGCGTACAGTGTGATATTGAGATATCACACTGTACGCAGCCGATCTAGTTCAGCAAATAAAACAATTGTATTGCATGTTAGTTCTCTCGCTTTTTTATCTCAGTAACAGTTATTGTGATACAAACACTGAGACGTAGGCTTCTCTGTCAATCTACACGAAAATGTGTCTCCTATTTCCCGCTCAGGCCTTCAAGCAATTGCGAGAACGATCGGTACTCTCTAAAAACATCGCGGTGTAAATTAGAGAAGGTATAAGCTGTTGCTCACTCTCCGAAAGGAATGGGTACACCAAAACCGATTATAGATACAGTGAAGTTCGTCAATCCAGCGAAGTACTCTTGCGACCTGTAGTACCATCCAGCAGCAAACCTGCTCGCCCACATCCAAGATCGAGGCTGCATGCTATCCAAGACCATGCTGGAAACCTCGAACCAGCGAGGATACACTCCAGAGCAACCCCAGTCGATTATCCACACTTTCCCGTCATCGCCCAGAATAATGTTCCTCGGTGTAAGGTCACCGTGCGTCAAAACGAGCGGTGCCGATTCGTCAAAAGGAAGAGCAGGAGGATTATAGGGGTACATGGAGTGGGCGTGTCGAAGGGCCTTGTTGAACCACATAGCGAGTTCTGAATTCGAATTAAATGGACCCACTTCATATTCTCCCATAAGACGACCAGAGCATGGAAGTGGTTCTGTAGGGTTATCGGTATGCGGGCCGGGTACTTGGAGCTCTATCTGTGGCGTCTTAACGCGACGTAGTTGGCGAACGTATCCACGAAGCGTCCAAGCGATGTGAAATTTCCGCCAGATGCTAAGGTTATCCCAGCAATCCCTGAGATTGCGACCTTTGATAAACTCCATAATAATGTATCCCATGCGGTCTTTAGTGAAACATCGAAGAACTCTGGGGACTGGGATGGAGGTTCGGGAGCGAACGAGCTCCATCGTGTGAGCCTCCCATGGACGGATATCATTTCCAAGTTTTCCAATGACATTTTCAGAGAGAATCGGAAAGGGAGGCTGCAATCCGTCGGGGAGATTGGGAACCGTCTTCATATTTGGTGCGTGACGACAGAGCTGTACGATTTCGTCGTCAGACAGTTCGTCGAATTCTGTCGGCTTTCCTGGTATCTGATCATCGATCGTGACGGCTTTAAGACTGCGTAGTGTCTGGAATCGGAAGCTGCACGTACCTCAGGCTGTTTATCATCGTAAGAGAGATCCGGATTTTGACAAAACCAAAAGAGCTGATAGAACCAGCTTTTTGCTACAGTAGACATCGTGGCAGGATTTGAAGCTCAAACACCCAACAGTAAGGCAAGACATACTATTATTACGTACGGAGCAACTCGGAAGATTGGAACGCATACCAAATGATAGGCGGCAGCAGCAATTTCCCTCGTATATACATGTAGTCTATGGCACCAATTGCCAGTCCAGACATATCACACAGTCAACACGACAAATAGTAAATGTGAAATAAGTTTCCCTCTAAGGAGCAATGTCGGCCGCCTGCTATCCGGAAAGTTTCAACTTCAGGCTTGAAGTAGGATTCGTGGTTCGCAGTGTTGCACTGCTTACTCGCATGGTGCACATGACTTATATCAGGTTCACACAGAACCTGTTTCTAAAGCTGTGGTCTTCAGCTGTGATGATTCGGAGTGCTACTATCATCGGAGTTTCGACTGAGACGGCAAGCAGTAGATATCACGTATGGCAAAGACACATATACAAAGAATGAATGAGACAGCTCGACTAGAGCATGGTTAATACAGATTTAATACAGATGTACATGGATAAGAAATGAGTATTCTGGAAGAGCGGCAAGACATATTAAATATTAGGAAAGGAAAACATTAAAAAATAAGAATAAGTCATGAGCGAGATTGCGCCGAAACGGTTCGTGGATGCCGCACGAAATTTTGGGCTCCGAAGCGCGAGGACAGCGCTTCCTCTTGTATCTTCTCGTTTCAGACTGCGAGGACTTGCGGAAGATCCAGATGAGGGTACGTCACGGTCGATCGGCGCGTTGAGGCTCGGGCTGGGGTCTAGGCATTGGGCTCCTGTAAAGCCAAATATGTTAGACTTTGCATAATAGAAAGCCGAGGAGAAGCACTTGCATAGAAATCGTTGGCATCCATTCCGAGCGTGGAGCTGAACTCAGTCCGTCCATCGGATATAACCCAGCTGTTCTCTGACGATGAGTGCGGGATGTCCTCTCCATTTCGATACATTACAATCTCGGAGAGTAAGCTTGTGAGTCTCTGCCACTGCGCCCTTCCGTTGGTAGTAGCTCGATTGGATTCCCCTAGCGATTCAGAAAATCTACGTTTGTCTGCGTAAACACGGGATACCAAGGCCGTATGATCTCATGAGTTGATTACTCACCGGCTTTTCTGCAAACACTGGAGCAAGACTGACGCGTTGAGCATGGAGTGTCATGTCTAAGCACAGCAAAAAATGGGCATCTGGTGCGAGCCTTGCTGCGCGTCGTACGGAACGGCCCCTGTGAGAAGTAGATGAAGCGAAGCTTGGTATGCATTGGGAAATTTGGGCTACGCCAGGCTCCAGCGGAATGGCGCTGATGGACGTTAAGCAGTAAGGATATGTGATATGCTCGGTTTCTGGGGAGAACGAGAGAAGATATGCGAGATTTTGATCCAGTGTGTATCTATCGAACAACAGGAAGAGAAACAGACTTCGGACAGATCGCAAATGGAACCAGACGATATGCTTCCAGGGCGCTGAGAGGGAAACCCGCAGGTTTGTGAGATTCCGGGAGTGAGGTGAAGAAATCCCTGTATAATTGACAGGTGCCCAGTCACAGAAAACGGGAAAAGCAGAGGGAAACATCGGAATGAACTGAGGAAATAGAACACTGAAAAACAATATAGAAGCTTGTATTTTGAAGCTGGTCAAGAGGGATGCAAATGTCTTAAAGACGTCGGCGCTTCTTTCCATCGCTCGAGCCCTCTCCTTTGTCGTCACCAACTTTTTGTTCTACCTTAAGAAGGTATTCCATGTGTTTGGAAGAACGGTTGTGTCGGTCGACATGATCTTTAATGTGACGAGAAAGCTTCGCCCCGCACTCGCAAATGATCCTCCCTATTTTGAGGTGAGTCCGACGAACATGTGCGAAAAAATCGCTCGAGATTTGCCGTGAAACTCCAGTAGTTGGTTCCCCTTTGTTGAATTGGTCCACGCATCCTGGACAATTGACCCGTGATAACCCAACGCAGTGCTTCCGGAAGTGCGCATTCACTTCCCCAGTGTTATCGAAGAGAGGCCTATTACAGCGCTCCTCGCAATTCCCGCGTTTTATGATGAAGGGACATCGAGCAACGGAACCGAAAGCTGGGACAACTCCCGGAACGTACGCAACGACAGTATGTCTCACCGGGCCTGTGGTTGAACGTGGGGCTGCTTTCTTTATGACACGTCGACGCGGAGTGGTTGATACGGCATTCAGCGTTTCCGAACTCGGGCCTGGCGTGCTGACGGAGGCACTGGTGGCCCTCTTTCTTTTCTTCATATTGACGCCATCGGCGGACGCCGTTGATATGGGATGCTTAGGTACCACAGACTGCTGCGAGGCGGGATCAGGGGTCTCGAAGGGAGCTAGGTTAAACTCCTTGCTGGAGCCAGCGAACTGTAGATTATCGCCAAGAAAATCGTGAAGAGAAGACGAGATCGACTTTTGATACTCGATGCCGCTAGTGACCCTTTTCTTCTTCTTTAGTTTCGCGCCATCGGTAGACGCATTTGAAGCGGGACGCTCACGCGTCTGGAAACAAAGAGAAGGGAGCTCCGGGGTATGCAAGAGAAACGAAGCAGCTTCCTGCTTAGGTCCTGCGAATTGGCGAGTGTCGCTAACGGAAAAATCACGAGAAGACGAGATCAAGTCCTTCAAACGTTCGTTGAGATTGCTATCATGACATGTGGAGAGCGCGGTTGGGGCAGGATGCTCCTCTAATTGAAGGCGCAGCGAGGCGAGCTCTGGGATCTGCTGGGGAATGCGGGCCACTTCCTGTTCTTGTTCGGGATCCGCAATTTCTTTGTCCTCTTCATTTGGATCCTCAATCCAAACGTTCGAGTCGTCACCCGACATCATTTCCTGGAAACGTTCGGGAGAGCACAAAGGTGCGAGGTCCAGATACGCGGAGGAGAATGGCTTAATGGAAGTATAGTCGCGAGGCGCGGGGCTACTGAGTCATGCGTCGGTCGGATGAACAATGAAGATGATGTTTTTGGCGCGTACCTGTTCTTTCCTACGGCGTTGTATCCGAGGTCAATCGCATCGTCCCACACATTCCCCTCGAATCCGTCGAGATCAAACCATTTAGATATGTCCGCCTCGCACCCATTGCGATGTGTGGCTCCCTCGTCGCTGCAGGAACCTGCTTCCTCCCTTGCCGTCCACGATGCCCTTCAAGAGAGCCATGAGCTACGTGAACGAGGACTCATGAGAGAAAGAACTTACTCGGTGGTGTCGTGTGGCCCGTCGCCTTTGTGTGGTGTATCGGTCAAAGCCACCGTAGCCACCACGTCTGGAGGAGAGGCGATACTGCTCATTTCTTGATCCATCTCGGTTTATGCGAGTTACGTTCCTAATGTTTCGAGTAGAGGAAGATTGGAGATGAAATGAAGGCGAGTGCACAGGGGGGGAGTGGGGGGTGTTGAAAGGATGCGGTTGAGGTGCTTTGACTGTTATTTCACCACGTGAATAGGACCCACACAAACCAATTAATACTAAACAAATGACCTATGTTGGGTTTTGGAAACGTCCAAGAGACGCGGAGCGCAATTCCGTTGTTTTCCTGCATTGCCGTGGAGATGGCTGTGGGTTCGTACCAATCTTGAGAAAGAAGCGGCACCTTGCGTTCCCGCATAATTCTGTCGCCTTTATGTCGATGTGCCACTCGAAAAAAGCCCCGGTCTATGGAAGTATTTTGACCCTTTCAGATGGGTATACGAATGCGAAAGAAAAAAAAAATCGATAGCGATGGGCAGCTGATTTCGAGTGCTTTGCATAAAAAAGGGTTTCAGAAGCAAACCCATGTAAAACTAGAGTACGACGGTGAGCTGGATTTCTCTGACACTTGTTTAGATGACTTACTATTCTTCTTATCCTACGGATTAGGCTTCGGATGCGTGCCTTGCCGTGTGCCCATCAAAACTTCTGGTTCCTAATTCTTATATGCCAGGCAAAGAGTAACATCAATCGTTTCTCGAGAATAGGATATCCGCATTCGAAGAGCACCAAGAGAGCCTCCAGCCTTCAGTCCAAGCAAGCAAGAGGACTTAGATAAAGCCATCGAAGACAGACGCCAATATACTTGTTCCTTAGGCTCTTCTTCAACTGTTCTCTCAGCATCCTGACCAGGCAAGACGAAGCTGGCGGGAAGTCAAGGCATGCACTTCATACACGTCTTTCTGAGCTTGATTAGGATCTGGAGTTTTATTCGCGTCGCAAGTTTTCTCTTGTATGGGACGAGCGTCGTGCTAGCATTGCGAAATTTTGTCTTCACGAGGTCCGACAGGATTCCTTTGGCCGTCTTGACCGTTTCCTTTCTTTCTTGGATTGACTCAAGATATTATGTAGATTTGGCAGCAAAGCAAAGAAACAGAGTGCGAAGCAAAACGTGCTCGGTTTGACGACAATTTAATCAACAATGAATTCATCAAGATCACTATTTCGCAAGGATGTTCCTCAACTGATCGCTCACCTCTTTTGCATTGCCATGTCATCTGTGTCCTTGTCATGACGTCCAGTTCATCCTAGGCCTCCTTTTTCTTCGCCGACCATTATCTGCTCTGTCGCACATCGCGCGCCGATACGACGAAGCACGTTCTGGCGTACCTCGATCGAATCAGCAGCGCCCTTCAATTTCTCGTCCTGTCATCTGCCACAGAGTCCCTCCTGATTTCAAGTTCGTATTCGATTCAGCAAAGTACAGAAAAGACGTGGCGGCCATTCCGGTTTGTCCAGTTTGTCCAGTTTGTCCAGTAACAATTTTCCAGTTCAAGAAAGTTCCACCCAGCGAAGCTCTGATAATCATTGGGAAAAATCGCACGACGACAAGCCAAAGAACAGCACGCATTGAAAATAGTTGCTAAGAGCTTGCGAGTCGCTGAACGACGCCAGACGCCAGTGCGTAGACGATGCAATGACACGTGGACGCTAAAATGCCACCGCGGTTTAGAACGCCTTCGCTTCCATTTCGGGTGCGAATCTCAACTTTAGTTGCGTCCCGGCTGTCTTTTGATTCTACTTCGTCAGGCTTGTCTATCTCGCCTACTGCAGGATGGCGTGACTGTAATATGTTCAGAGCACCAGCACGAGCGATGTAACATTGTGAGTAAACCATGCAACAGTGGTACAGCAGCGCACCCCACAATGTCTATATCAGCTGAAGAGTTCCGACCATTCAGACACCTAAAGGACTATGGGAGCTCGACAAGTTGAGCGATGATCAAATCATTGATTCGTGTGTTTACGCTTCAAGTCTGTATACCGTACGCGGTCTTCCTACTGATCTTCAGTCCATTTTCTCAGTGCTCTCTCGAAGTATCATTGGCAAACTGGGATATGATGTCTGCCTGGGAGGCGCGTATTATGGAGCTTCTCCTTCCTTCAGAACAAGTGTTAATTGTCTAGGGTCTGTGCACAGCTTCCAGATACATCGCTCACGACAAGCCGGCTCGCTCTAGCGCTATTCAATCGCCAAATCTTCCTCATATTCCCTCTCACCACCGTTCCCTCCCAAAAGATACACTTGGGCAGAAAATGGGCTCCGTTCCGTCAAATGACATAATTGAATTCAAGAATGTTTTGTCGTCGTCGAAGAAGATCGTTGCCATAGCTGGTGCTGGCCTGTCCGCGGCGTCTGGTCTGGTATTTTCACTATGGATATTTTGTCTGAAAAACGCTTATACGTTTCATAGGTCTGCCAACTTGGAGAAGCGCAAACGGCATAGTATGGCGTAAATACGATTCTTTGGCGTTGGCAAATAAAGCTGCATTTCTAGACAGCCCTTCGCGCGTCTGGCAATATTACCATCGCATTCGTGAGGCGTACGGAAGTTCATTCGAAAACTAGTTTGAAAAGCACTGAAATGATTGTATAGTGCCCGAGAAGCCGAACCTAATGAAGCACATCGCGCACTGGCTCTCTTTTCCGTGTCAGAGCACAGAGAAAGAGTAACTACCGGGTCAACATTCACACTAATAACTCAGAATGTAGACGAACTCAGCGAACGTGCGCTGGATGATGTGCTCAACCATCGCGATAAATCGACTCTTGACGCTCGGCCCGACATAATAGCGATGCACGGTCGGGTCTTCGACGTCGTCTGCACCGCCTATAACTGTGGATACCGAGAAAAGTGCTATAATTCGCCTATCTGTCCCGCATTGGAGGGAACGGAGAAAATCGTCGATGCCGGCGTGCCCGAGCCTGATATTTCGAAGCCGGATCTTCCTCGTTGCCGGAAGTGCGACGAGCTCGGGCGTCCGGGAGTCGTGTGGTTTGGCGAGGTCCCCGAGCGGATCAAGGAGATCCTGGATCTGGTGGATCAGGCTGACCTGTGTCTGGTTGTTGGTACCTCTTCGCTAGTGAGTGCCTTTGACTTTTGTGCACCGGTTTAACTTTATAGAGTTTATGTTTAAAGGTCCACCCAGCCGCAAAACTTGCGAGTAGGGTCAAGGAGCATGGAGGGAAGGTCGCGGTGTTCAATTTAGAACGGAGCAAGCGAGACGAAGAGGCAGACTTTTTGTTCCTCGGTTCATGCGAGAAAACGCTACCGCACGCTCTAGGGATGGACGAAATATAGACATATGCAAATGTAAGTAAAACCATACGTGTGCTTATTCAACATGGGTGCTCGTGCGACATAGCGTGCCAAAGTTTGGGCTTAGAGAGGCTGGAATTTCATTCCACTGCCTCCAAACATTTCAGAAAGAGAGAACATTGAATTTACGTCGTTGAAATACGAACCTGATGTTTCTCTGGGAAAAACCTCCCTTTTATAAGTGGGTGCATACATGCCTATCTCACACTTGCACAACTTGAAAGCTTGATTGCTAAAGCGCAATTCTATGGATATGGGTCATCCACGTCTCACTCAATCCCGAATATTTTCTGAGTGACAATCGCATCCATGCCCGCGCGAATACTTAAAAGCACTTTATTATTCATAATCTCAGCATATATATATTCTCCCCTGAAGATTGTACAGTGCCCATGACTTTGGAGGATTGCAGTATGTCATTCGCCAACCACGCACGTACGGCCCGTGTCCGGTTTCCCGTATGCTTTGCTTGTCTCCCTGCACCTGCACACAAACTAACATACAATCGACTCCCTTTGATATCAATGCACCTGACACGGATTTCATTGTGGAATATGAAAGCCGACTCCAAAGTTTCCCGAGGAACTCTTGCAAGTCTTCGACGTACTCCTTCGGGCAGTCCAGTGCAGGAAAGTGACCGCCTTTCGAATTCTCTGAAAAGACCAATATTGGGACAACGGCATTTGATTTATGATGCCCTGGACAATGAGGAACATGACCCCGACCTTTGTAATACACCAACGGGCCTATGGCCGCGATATCGACTTTCGGCGGGCCACCGAGTTCGAACGGCTATAGAGATCGTAGCAAAATCATACGCCAGTTAGACTAGAGAAAGAAAGTCCTCAAAGAAGAAAAAGGCCACTGACGAAAACAGAATATCCGAATCTGTTTTTCAGAGGCCATTTCCCGGAGATCATGAGATCAGGGAGTTCCTTTTTATTCTGAATAAATTTGAATAATTAAAGTGTGCCAAGTATCAGTTGAGGGAGAGACCGGAAATATGAAGCTAGTAACGAGCCTGGCTGTATATAACCACAGAAGTCGCGAAGGAGCCACTGAGGAAGTACAGCGCGACAGTGTCAAGTATGTCCTGTTGGTCAACGAGGCCCGGATCCGACCACGAGTAAATCTTCTCCCCGATGTACGTTAAGACGGCGAGTGGAGAAAACGCGATCGCAAGCCCGATCGTGAAGGGCTACAAAAACCTCTCTTCAATGAATGAAGACCAATGGCAAGTAAATTCAGAGCTCACCTTGGTGTTCTGGATCGCGGAATAGCCCATCCCGTTTCTGCGAAACTCATTCAGCCGCGCTTTGGAGCGTCTATCTGTCTCGGAATAGCTCGAGGGGTCGATTCCGGGCACGGAAGGCGCTATAAACATGTTGAAGTGCATCGCCGTGAGTGACTCCGGAAAGAGGCTTCCCATTACGCGTAGAATCATTGATCCCTTCACGCGGTGGTCAGGGAACACATAGTATGCAAATGACAATACAAGGATTCGAGGACTTACCCAGTCGCCTCCCTGGCCTGCGTACGTCGCGTAACCGAGAACAGAAGTCATGAGACCGTTGAAAACCCTGGCGGTATCTGCGATGCTCCAGCCATCGCGCCGCGGGAGAGTCGAGAGGAAATACCCCGGTAGAGAGGGAATAACTACGTGGAACCTAGAAAAGAAAAGAAAAAATGAGAATATAACTGCTCATGTCCGTCTAGAGACTTACGCTGGTAGATTGTTATTCGGTGGATTTACCAGCGGCTCAACAACCTTATGAAAGTCAAAGAAGGTCCCTTTATTTTATATTTCCTGATCAGCTCTACAGTTTCTGAATGTTGAACGTCACCCAGAATACGCACCTGGCCAGCCGTGTAGAAGAATGATCGGGATTGCATCGCTCCGAGGGCTCTTCACATGCACGTAATGCAAGTCCAGCGAGTCCCCTTCATGCTCATAGTGAACCAGGTAATTGTCAAATCGCCCGATTTTCTTCTCGAGCACACTGTAGTCCCACTCGATCTCGAAGCGCGTCTTCAGGCTCTTCAGGTATGCGTAGTCAATGCCCAATTCCCATGGAATCGCCGAGTCAATTGGCGCTCGGTCGGGGAACGGCGCAGCCTTGAGCAGGCTCAGCATATTCTGCACAACTGCGAGGTCATATTTGACCTCTACGCTCTTCGGAACGCCGAACGCCATAGCTCAAATGTCAATTTAGAAGAGTAGCGAACACCGTAGTGGTACAAGCGTGGGAACGGACCATTTTATCTTTTCTACAAAAAATATACTTAAATTGTTCTTACGTAATTAGACCATCCGAGCTTATGTAACGCGCGTGCCACTTGAGCGAGACTCCTCCGGGAGAAAAACCAGCTTTTCGAGAATAACAAGTGAGAAACGACATGCAAGGTTTTTTTCACAATGAAAAGTACCATTATCGTGGACATCAAGCGTGCTCGTGACATTCAGTGATCAGGTTCTCTTACGTCGATTTCGGACCGTCTCCACCTCCGCTTGCCATCGGATCGTTCACCTGTTAGCATCCTTCTTCATTCAGATTCGTAGGACGACCATCAAAATCATCGTCTGACTCGACTTGCAGTGGTGTACTGTTCTTTGTCAAGACATCGAATGAGCAAAAATGTCTAACGATCCAGACACCGCGAAAACCAGACCACTGCAGCGCGCATGGTGGAAAGAGGCATCTGTCTATCAGGTCTATCCGTCGTCCTACTGCGATTCCAATAACGATGGAATCGGCGATCTCAACGGCATCTACTCAAAGCTAGATTATCTCAAGGACTTGGGCGTGGACGTAATCTGGTTAAGCCCGATTTACAAGAGTCCCCAGGAGGATATGGGATACGATATGTGCGTAATGTTTATTCATTCTCTGCGGATGCTTCTCATTAACAGACCGGTGGTGCCGCAATAGCTCTGACTACCGCAACATTGATCCGCAATATGGTACTCTCGAAGATTGGGATCGGTTAGCGAAAGGCATACATGAGCGCGGTTTGAAAATGATGTGAGTCGCGATGTCGTATCAATTCTTAGAAAATGTGGGCTTAATTTCTGTCTTAGGATGGATTTGGTTGTGAACCATACCTCCGACCAAGTAAGTATAACGAAAATATGTTATTTCAAGTCTGCCCGTTAACAAATCCATCCGCAGCACGAATGGTTTAAAGAATCACGTAGCAGCAAGACAAATCCGAAGAGAGACTGGTACTTCTGGCGGCCCGCCAAGTACGATGGGCAAGGCAACCGCATTCCTCCAAACAATTGGAAGTCTGTCTTCCAAGGTGCGTTTCTGACGACCTTCATGCTCGGCCGAATACTGAAACTATTGTTCTGTTCATTCTGCCTTTTACGTTCGGCTCAGGATCTGCCTGGGAATGGGACGAAAAAACGCAAGAGTACTATCTCCATCTATACGTCACGGGCCAACCAGATCTCAACTGGGAAAGCCCCGATTTGCGAAACGCAGTTTGGGATGTTATGAGATTCTGGCTCGACCGCGGTGCGGATGGTTTCCGGGTACGTATTTAACTGTCTTTTATCGTCTTTTTCAATACTTTAAGCCTTGTGTTAATGTGATCCGTTCATTCGCTGTCTTTCTTCTAGATGGACGTCATTAACTTAATCTCGAAAGTTCCGGGTCTGCCAGATGCGCCTATTTCAAACCCGCGTGAAGAATACCAACCGGCGCCAATGTACTATGCCAACGGGTAAGCCTATCTAGACGACATGTATCATGACAGCCGTTTAACATCATGCCTCCAAGACCACGAGTTCATGAGTATCTAAAAGAAATGAATCGCGAAGTTCTCTCGAGTGAGTTGTAAGACACTTCCGCTGATATTGATTCTTGATTTATTTTTGCAATCGCGTATAAAATAACAGAATACGATGGTTTGATTACCGTTGGCGAAGCGCCGTTCACACATGACATGCGTGGTCTTGCGGAGTATGTCTTGCCGGACAACAGCGAGCTCAACATGGTATTCCAGTTCGAGCTGATGGACATCGACTCGTCCGGGCCTACGCGTGACGACCCGCTTGAACCGAGAAAATGGAAGCTAACTGAGCTCAAAGAGGTAGTTAACCGGTGGCAAACACACCTGAGGAATGAAGGGTTTTGGAACAGGTAAGTTACAGACTTCGCATGGCTATTGAGTCCATATCATGTAATGTTTTTCCAGCATCTATATACAGAATCACGATCAACCGCGTTGCGTTTCACGCTTTGGAAATGATTCTCCTCAATGGCGTGCGGCGTCGGCCAAGATGCTTGCTATGTTACAGATCACGCAGACCGGTACACTTTACGTTTATCAAGGTGAAGAGATTGCGATGGCGAATGTCCCACGAAGTTGGCCCATCGAAGAATATAAAGACGTTGCTACACAAAATTATTATAATCGGTGAGAGCACATCGGTCTTGTGTCAGATTACGATATCATTTCTGAGTTGCTGTTCAGTATCCTGAGAGATCGTAAAAGTGAAAAAGACGATAACCCAGACATGTCTGGTGTACTCGATGGCATTCAAAAGAAGGCACGCGACCATTCCCGCACCCCGATGCAGGTATTAGTAACCGGTTGTCATTTAAGCATGCTGTTCACATATCTTCTTCCAGTGGGAATCTTCGAAGAACGCCGGTTTTTCTAACGCCGCTCCCTGGATGCGCGTAAATGATGATTATCCTGAGTGGAACGTCGCCGCCCAACAGGGCGACCAGCACAGCGTCCTGAGCTTTTGGAAACAGCTGCTCAAGCTTCGAAAAACACATGACATATTGGTAAGGCTGCGTCCGCTCACCATTCTTCCCGGGAACTCTTTTGATGACCTTGTCAGGTTTACGGCGACTTTAAATTGGTCGACGAGCCAAACGAGGAGGTCTTCGCTTTCAGGCGCGCGCTGGATGACAACACCGCATTTGTCCTTCTGAATTTCACCGACAAGGACGTGGATTTCAAGATACCAGCGAATGAAGGGATTGGTGACCGGGGCGGCAAGGGTGAAACTCTCCTGATTTCGAACTATGATGTCCAAAGCTCGGAGACAAAAATCGAACAGGACACTTCGGTGATGCTGAAAGGGTATGAAGGGCGCATATACTTGTCTAGCCCTAAATAAGGTAAGTCGTACAGTACAATTCTACGTACCGCTAATCAGAAAACGGTCGTCAGTTAGATTACTTGCTCTCGACTCGAAGAAGAGTCGAAGTCGTGCTACTCCTGTCAAACGATGTATGATAGACAGAATCTGATGAAATTGCCTGGAAAACGACTGCTCGCAAAATGAAAGCCAGTACGTTTGTGTCGTTGCTAAATGCGAACGCGCCTGGGAACATTGAAAGGTCAGCTCTAAGTTCATTATCATTGTATCACTGAAGCCTCGTTAGTTTCAGAAAAATAACTTGACTTGTTATTTCGGTTGTTGAAACAGGCTAGCTCCGAGTTGCCCGAGATGAAAAAGGAGGTGGTCGCACAGTTCGGAAATGCTAAAATAGTCTATCAAGCAACAAGTCCGGTGAGCACTCCCGATCATCATACCGACATCTTTCCGTTCTGCTCGGTCGTTACGACTGCAAGTGCTCTTCCTCATGCTTACTGCGGGCTTCGACGGCCCTGCTGTGGGTCTGCGGCCAATCCATGGTTTCGATGCCGTCGTGTCTGACACATTATTACAGCTGATTTCCCTCCCGTCGGACAGAATAAAAGGGCGACATCCCAATATGCGCGCCTCTCAGTCTGTGTATCTGTGATGACCCTGCTACTAAATCCGTGTTTTCTGAGTCAATACCCGTCATTAATACCCGACTTCTGAACTCGCATCAGGGCCGTGTCTCTGGATTCCCTAACAACCAAACAGTTCGCCGATCCGTCCGGGAAGCTGCAATAGTTCTTATCTCATCAGTGATCCTTCCCATCAAGCGGAAGTATTTGATCATACAAAAATTGCTAGGTATGGATTCGTCCACGTAACCATCTTTGCCACGTCCTTTCATTAAGTCTATTTTATCAATTTGTATGCGGAACAGACAACAGTTATCTCGTGGTGCTCTATCATGCTCATTGAGACGGATCATCGTGCTGCGAACATTTTGTTGGACTGTCAAATGTTACTTGTCGGTGCCTTGTGCTTCCGTCGCAGAGCATTGAAAGAACGATTGCTGATGAACAAACGACAATTTCCCAACTGAAACGGACCGACCGTACCGAGGGTCCAAGACTTAGATTGATCTGCTTTATGTAACACGAAGCACTATTATGCCGGTGGAGCCTCGGGCCCTCATACAGCTATGCAAAACACAAAACCCTCTTTATTCACACCGGATCTACTAAACATCGGTTATAACATAAATGAAACCCCGTCCTTTTGACTCAGATACAGGCGTTGGCTTGTTACGGATCCTCCACACTTTCGGATTCCTTATAAAATGCCTTTTCTTTCAGCGTTTCCGCATATCTTTCTCCCCAGTCCGTTCGGTACCTTCGCTTGTTTAATCGTTTCTCGGTGTCTTCTTTCACAAGTACCATGCTCGTCTTCTCTGCTTTCCTGTCTCTTATCTTTTGTCTCGCTGTGGTTATCGCTATCCGAAGGATTGCCACAGTGTTATTCGGAGGGTCTTCCATCGCAAGAATACCTGGTCCTCCTCGCTTTTCTTGGCTGAAAGGTATATACCAAAACGCCAGCGTGTATCGTATGGTCGCTAACATATTAAATCTTGTGATAGGCCACATGGATAAGCTTTTCAGCTGGAAGGATGGCCCTCAGTTTCATCTCGATCTCATTGAGAAATATGATCGTGTAGTGAAGATTTACGGGTTTCTTGGAGTTCGTCTATGAATTGTAACTTCTGTCACGAGTGAACTCATAGGCTATCTTCCTCAGGACGAGCAACTGTATGTCTCTGACCCTGCCGCGTTACAGTCGATCCTTGTGAAAGATCAAGACAACTTCGAAGAAACAGAGGTCTTCATCGAGTTCGTCTAAATTTCCGTTAGAAATTCAATCTGCACTTACGCTCCTTTCTGGTTCAGAAATAACAAAATCATCTTCGGCGAAGGGCTCGTTGCTACAGTTGGTATGGTATTTCGCAATTTTTCTTTCGGTTTGTTGTTGTTATTAATTATGAAAATGTTCCCCATTGCAAAGGAGAACATCACAAAAGACAGAGAAGACTTATCAATCCCGTTTTCTCTGTCTATAGGCTGCGAAACTTGGTGCCAGTGTTTTATGACGTCGCATATCGGGTACGTGCGACTTCTACCGGTCTATTGGTCGATCTGTTTCATTGAAAAGAGTTTATAGCTTCAGAAGGCATTAGCGTCGGCGATTGACAAGGATAGCGATGCTGAATCCTCAGAACACGAAGTACTGACTAAGCGGAATAATTCCATTGTTGACATGGGTCAATGGCTATCGCGGGCAACGCTTGAAAGCATCGGTCAAGCAGGAATGGGATATTCGTTCGATCCCCTTGATTCGCCGTCGACTAATCCTTACACCCGAACTGTAAGAGCTTTAATGTGTGTTCACCTCCGATTTACCCATTTGTTCTAAGAAGCACTAATATCATCGGCTTTTCACCATTTCATGGATCTTCTTCTCCTAATTTCGTTTAAATTCGACAACTTCTTACCGTGAAGCCCGACAATGTTTCGAATTGCCCCACTTCGCCTCCTCACTCCATTTATCACCCGGCTCGGGCCTCCAGCTTTCCGGCGCTTCCTTCTGAACTTCGTCCCTATCCAGGCGGTTCAATTACTCAAGCAGATGTCAGACCACATGGACCAAACGTGCAAAGAAATACTGCGCGAGAAGCGGGCGACGAGCAACACCACACGCATAGGCCATGGCGACGGCAAAGCTATGGCGCTTACGGACGTGATCCGTGATGGGAAAGACGTCATGAGCATCTTGCGTAAGTAGTTCAATCTCATTTGTTTCACTTCTAATTAACTCGTCGACGCTCGGTTCCCCCACTAACTCCGGAATTATGCGTGCAGTGAAAGCGAATGAAGTTGCGAATGAAGAGGAAAGGCTTAGTGAGGCGGAGCTTCTCGGGCAGATGAAGTGAGTCACTTATCTTAATTTTACTCATGTTCCTCGATAATCTTGAAATCATGAGCTCGGTCTTATTTTATGGGCGACTGACTGACTATTTCTTTTCCTGTAACTTCATATGATGCACCTTTATCATTCCAGTGTATTGATTTTCGGCGCTCAAGATACTACAGCCTCAGCGCTCTCCCGAATCATGTATCTGCTTTCTCGGCCGGAGCATGCTGCACTACAAACGCGCCTGCGAGACGAAGCTCTCCGCGCCTACACAGACAACGGCGGGAACAACCTTGAGTATGATGACCTCTCGGATCTACCGGTTTTGGATGCAGTTCTCAAAGAGACATTACGCCTGTGAGAACGTTTACTTTCGTTCTTCCTGCGCGTCTTCGCAGTCCGCTCATGATCTATTTACGAACTACCCTTTTTGGTCGTAGATATCCGCCCGTCCCCTTTGTTCGTCGAGTGTGAGCGAGATTTACACCAGATTAGTTTTAGCGCTGCTTGTTTTGATCCGCGCCCAAATTTGCAGTACTCGCCAAACGAGCGCATTAGGCCTTAGTCAGCCTCTCGTACTCGATGACGGCCGAACGGCAGTAAACAGCATAACGGTTCCGCGGGGAACGACAGTGTGGGTATCTATCACCGGTGCCAATCGTTCCAGGGAGATCTGGGGTGATGATGCGGGTGAGTGGAAGCCGGAGAGATGGCTGCGCGGTAAAACCGAATTACGGAGCGCAGAGAAGAAGCTTCCTGGTCTATATTCTGGGATGTAAGTCGTAATTTCGGATTGAGCATTTCGTTCTTCTCTTTATATGCACGGAAATTAACGAACTGATAACGGTCTTACATACAGGTTAACTTTCCTGGGTGGTGGAAGGTCATGCATGTAAGTCCTTTTGATATTTCATTTTAAAAGTTAATTAACGCATTGGTTCAGCGGATACCGATTTGCATTAATCGAGATGAGTGAGTAACTGTTTCATGTGAAAGAAGCTCGAGCCTCTTCCGCATTGTGATCTTCACTGACCTCCACGCAGAGATCATTCTGGTGACGCTGCTCTCTTCGTTTCGCTTTACCGCCACCGAGGATCAGATCGTCTGGAACCTCTCACAAATCCTTACACCCTCCTTCAGAGCCGGAGGGGCGAATGACAGTGGGGGCGAGAAGCAAGGCATGCCTATCAGCGTTGAAGTTCTGGCATGATACGGATGAGTTTCACGCGAGTATAGGGCGAACATTTAATTCATAAGCTTAGGAACAATCGCTGCGCTAGCATATAGACAGAAGTTAATACAATTTTGCTTGTTGATCATCGCGTTCCATACACACTTGCCCTTGGCACTCAGACGAAACTCGCTTGATCAAATTGATTCATACACCGTGCTACATATACATTGTACATTCTTCTCGCATGTTCCTGATCGTACCAAAAATTACTCAGAGAAAAGCGTGAAATAATTAGCTCCGACGAGCGTAAGCTTGTGCCGTTTCGCAAAATCCATTCCAGACCAGGACAGTCGCTGCTCCAGCTCCGCCCCGAACTCTGGCGCATCGATTGGTAACGTGTATCCTCCCGAAGGTTCTTGGAAGAGTAGAAACACTTCGAAATTGAGGACCGAGATTATATTGAAAGGACAACACGAGGAACAGCACGAGTATGATGAGTTGATGCAGTCAGTGATATTCGTGAAAGGTATGTGAAGTATTCTCACCATATCTATGCATACCCGTTCCTGGGCTAGGACTCGGGGGAAAGTACGGCGTGATAGCCGGCTTGGTTGATGATGCAGATAGAGGATCCGGGACAGACGCAAGCAGCTCCGTCTCCACTAAGGCAGCAGCCAGGATTTCTCCTGTCGTAGGCGGCTTTAGCCCTGAGATCTATGTTAGACCATATATTGTCAGCTTCCATCTTTATTGTGGATGTGGATATAGTGGGAGAAATTTTAGCGGAAACTCACCAACCAGTGTCTAACTGGCGAGAATTTAGGATCGGAGTGCGACGGCATGTCCGGGTCGACCATAGCGAGCGTGTAAGTTGTGTTGCCACCTTCCGCGTCTTCGACAGCACCCATCGGCGTCAGCTGCACATTGGGCTCGCCTTGCGTGTCTGCTTTCGTTAGTTCGTTCCCTAATAGTGCCTCCTTGTCTCCCCAGGACAGAGAAAACAGGACCGACGGCCTAAAGTCTTCCGAAATGAGCTGTCAAGTGCATAAACATACAAGTCTTTTGTCGATGAAAAGTTGGATATTTCACATCGGGGATAACGTTATCTTTTCTCAAAGTTGCCGCGACTGACGAGAGAGGATCGAGTAGTGGCATGATGATGGCTACAGAGAGTTAGACAGACACCACGACAAGTACGCCATAGTTAGTGAATGTGTTGAGTACACCACTTGCATGACGTACATGGATATAATCCTGTTTAGGAAATCTTTCTTGCTCGTCCGTTTCCGGCCGTCCTTGTTTTCCTCCCTTGACGATCTGTTCAATTATTTTTCTTCGACAACATCTCGGATTGATCGACCCGATGGTCGAAGCTCGTCTTTAACAATCTGTGGATCGCGAGCTTTCATGGGGTAAAGCATTTCGGCCACACACTTTCACATTACAGTAAAATTCGTGGGATATTCGGCTCGTGCAGACGTGCGTTGAGCGCTTATACTCCTATGTAAGCGATATGTCGATTCAAAATTTGAGCTCCTTTCTGGCACTGGATGCGACCGAGCGACCGAGCTCACCGACATTCCTAAAGTCCGTCAAAAAGATCACATCGGGTTCCGCCTCGAGGCTTACCCTGTCCAGGACTCGAGGAGATGTCGCGCTTGCCTATACCATGGTTAAATTTACCCGTGACCTGCTAGACATCCTTGTATTCTGTATAATTTCGAAGGTGCTGCCCCAAAATTTACCGACTACTGTGAAATTGAATGATTATTTTAGACGGAGCCTTCGCCAAACATCTTCTGAACGCCATGTATGTAAAAATCTTCGGTAGAAGCCATCCAGGAAAAGGCTGATGCGAACTTGAAACCACAGCTACCCATCCGCTGCAGACGGCCGCAAGAGCGCCTATCTTCCGAACAGCGTTTTTTCTATAACACTTCCAAAGGATTCGATATTTCTACATTGCACATTGCGTTGAGATATCAACCTTCTCGTATGTCTGGGCCTTCATAACGCCGCTGCATGCGTCAGTAGCCCCTTTCCCTTAGCCCCTCCTTGGACCCACACTTGCCACGAAGCGAAGCCCTGTCAGTATCAGTTTGCTATTTAAATCGGCGTGTCCTCGAAGGGCATCGCCTCTCTGCCTCTCACTCCCATCATCGGTGTGCGTTTGCTTTTGACAACATCCTGGTATTGCAGAGACGAGGAGATGGTCGAGTCATCTCAGATCGACATCACCAGCACTTTTATTCATCAATGTCGTGGAAGTATAGCATCGCTGGCGACGGAGACACTCGCTCATATTTTCATTCTGGCAGTTCTGACCTACAGCGAACGTCCCCAATCTTCGCATAAGGCGTCGTCGTGTCAAATACGTGTATCACACGTTTCACGACGTTGGCGAGCTATCGCTCTAGCTACTCCGCGTCTTTGGAGCACCGTTCTTCTGTGTGGGCCGTTCGCACCCCTTTCATCCGCGACTTCTTCCAGGATTAATCAGATCAACCCGCCTGGCTTCCGTCGCAAAGAAATGCCATCATGTTTTCGCCGGATCCAGGCCTTCCTGGAGCGCTCGCGTTCCGTACCAATCACTGTTCACCTTGACGTTCGCTCGCCTACATGGTCGTTTTACCCCTCTGAGTCTGCACACCCTTTCACATCAGCACACATGTCTGCCGTCATGGACCTCGTTCTTCCACATCTCGAGCGCTGGGAAGATATCGAGGTCCTCAGCGACACGTGGGAACCGCTATACGTCTTCCTCGAGCGGTGTCATCGGGCCGGAGCGCTCGTGTCTTCGCAATTTTCGGAAAAGGGCATACCGAAGGCGGGAAATCTAAGGAGGTTTGCGCTGAGTAGATGCAATGCGTACTTTGCTCTCGAAGGCACTCATTTTGCACCGGTGGCGATGAATACATCCTTCGCACCTTTCACAGAAGCGCCTCTTCTGCGCGATGTCACGCTTGCGGGTGTACACGTAGATTGGACTAGAACCCCCCTTCGCAACTTAACCGAGTTTTCTCTCAAATACCACGCGCAGGGTGTCCTTCCTACTCCCCGCGAACTTGTTAGCATCCTCAGGTCCTCGCCGAACTTGGAACGGCTCTGTATCCTCGGTTGGGGGGTGTGCTCCATCGATGACGAGACCTCCTTCTCAAACTTGGAAGGAACTGTTGTCTTACGGAATCTTCAAGAACTAAATTTCGGATGGGTCGGCATACAGCACAGTCTGAAACTGCTTTCTCTTTTCTCTTGGCACATGCCGAAGCTGCGCGCGCTAGCTCTCGAGGACGTCGCAAATAGTCTCGATCCGATTTTCACCCAGGACTCCTCGGTCGTCCTAGACTACATATTCTCCATGCTTTCAACGAGCAACAAGACGTCTGGCGCTCCTTTGACTTCCCATGTGGCCGTCGAAGAGCTGTCTCTCCACTCCACGCGCTTTTCAGCAGATTCCTGTCGACGCCTTTTGCTTTGCCTGCAAAACCTGAAGGATCTGACACTACATAACGTCGGAGACGCCTTCTTAATGTCCTTGTTCCCGTCAAATGGTGCCGGCGTGTGCGAGGCGACGCTCTGCCCGAAGCTGTCGCGTGTGGTAATTCGTGATGCAGATGGTGTGAGCCCTTCAATGCTCGAATACTTCATGGAGGCACGCGATCCTCGGCAGATAATCTCTGACACAGGGGCGAGTTCGGCAGGATCATTCAATGCTCCTATTATTATCGAAATAGAGGATCTTTATGACTCGGACATGGACCTTTTCGAAGTTGATCCGCACGACGGCTCCGAAGATGAATTTATATCTCGAGATAGCCTTTTCAGCGACGAGAACATTGATGGTGACGACGAATACGAGGGGGATGACGAAGATGACAGTGAAGAGAGCTATTATACCGCTCCCTCGCCATCTTCACATGACGATGGCGCACTCGATCCGGCGGTTGAGCTTTATGAAAACCATCTTGAGGAAGATGCTATTGGCTCACATGGCGGACTTCTCCACGAAAGCAGCCAGCGTATCGTAACTGGTGATGCTGTAGCTGAGAAACCAGGTCTGCATGCGCAGTAGGGAAGACGAAAATAAGGTTAGTGCAAATTTTCGTTTTAGGGAAAGGCGGCGTTCTAATTGGATTTTAGTTTGCTTGAAGGTAAAACCCCATCTTATGGGACGTGTAGGCCGCGGTACCGTATGCGCAGGTTCAAGTTGAGCATTTGTAGGTCACTAGTTCGTTAATCTTTCGTCCCACGTTTCATCTGAGTGCCAACAGGGAGAAGATCACAAGTATTAAGAGTATAAACATTTTAACTGAATCATATCCTATCGTAACTTGTAAGTGATCGTTTACTTTTTCTTCCTGCTCGTCGAAACTGATAAAACTGCTCCTCAGAAGAATCACATGACGTCGCCCGCTCACTTGGAGCAGAACCATATTTTCATATATTTCGCCTATGGATGTACACATGCTAAGAATCTCCGACGCACATTTTTTTCGAACTTGTCAAAGCCACATTTCAAAAGTTCGCTTTCCAGCTTTCCAGCTCTACGATGTCTCGTCTAGCGTCGCTCCCGGAGGACTCGTAGCACTGCTGGCGAGAAGAGGAGGGTGACAAGTCACGACCAGTACCGTTCAGCAACTCGCATCCCTTTGACGTCTTCATGTTTGTTCTTACGAACAGAGCCCGTCGCCGAGATGTCGGTTAGTCAATCTGTGCACTCGGCTGGCATTTTCCGCCGGTGTATGTACAAAGGTCCCCAGACGCGTTGTATTTTTTCTAATTCTATGATTACTTCGGACCCGTACTTTCGCGGGGATATCTACCGTACGTCGTCCTCGCTCCGGTTTATATTTCATCGCAGTTAAATAACGAACCGAAGTCCTGCTTGCGCTTTGCTTGTTCTCGTCTTTCATCTTTGTTTCTGTCCTTTTGGTTCCAAATTACCCTATTGGCTATCATTCATTCTTTTTCTTTTCTATTTTGCATAAGTGCCCATTTATCATATGTACGTCCTGATTACACATGCAACACCAATCTTTTCAATTTTTTCAATACACTTTGCAATACATAAACAAAACCAAGATACACGTACTATAGCAGTCCGTTTTCTGAAGAGAAAATTGACATTGACAATAAGGAAATCGAATTTATGGCTTGACGCATGACTCGATAATGATAATGAAAGGCGTAATGCACGAGAAGCTCCGAAGTTTGCCTTCGGGATTATGCGCCTCCGACCGGTCAGTTATGTGCAGACTTTTCAAATCGGCCGGCTATGAAGGGCTACTTAAAGAGAACAGTAAGTAATTTTGAACACTGTTGAAGAAGTCTAATCGCACATAGTCAGATTTAAAACAAAAAGGCTCAAGACGGGGTAAAAATCGATAGGACAAAACCCTTCATAATGATATGAAAAAACATGATCTGAAGAAAAATAGTATCATAATTAGCAGCAATTAGACGAGTGAGGCTACAAGGCAATGGGCTGGTCTTAAAGGAAGGGGGAAAGTCGACCAAAATCCCAGGAGCTCCCTCAGAACTAGCCATTGTCAGGCCACACTCCTCAGTTAAAGATCGTTCGACAATAACCTTGCGGCCGCCACCACTCAGGAGGTGTGTCGAAAGCGGCGTTACTGCCAAAGAACACACTTAAACCCGTCTGAGTTAGGCGTAGCAAGATGATTTCCGTCGAGTTCGCTCT
>JAJOHG010000145.1:0-64317 GCA_021029095.1 Phellopilus nigrolimitatus
ATTTACGCGGCACGGCGTGAGTTATCGTTTAGCACATTTGTCGCTTTAATTTCTCTGCGAAACAAAAGAAAAAAAAAAGAAAACAGTAGAGTAAAAAGGGCGGTGACTTTTCGTGCTCAGGTGTTGCGTCGGAGCATCGTCCGCAAAAAGAAAAAAAAAAAGGAAAACAAAAACAAAGACAAAGACAAAGACAAAGAAAAAGCAAAAAAAAAGATGACGACTGCAAATCGGCAGCCCTCCCGTCTGCGCGATTTCTGCCCTGCGCTTGATGCTCGGCTGTCCTTTCAGGCTTTTGCGAAAATCGCGGGCCTCCCTGATTTGAAACGCGTTGGTGCGGCGCGCGCTCCGCGGTGGCCGGCCGGCCTGCTGCGTGTGTGCACCGCGCGCGCCGCGTAGGCGTCGGGTGGGCGGGCAGGCGCGGCGCGGCGCGGGCATCCGCTTGGTGGAATCGAGGTGGCAGAGGGCCCCCAGACGGCTTGACTAAACGCACATTTTTCTTCGCTGATAAAGTGCGTACGCGCGTTTTAATGTAATTTGTAATTTTTCTCGCGGAGCTTTGTCGGTGGGTCCCCCACAGACGAGCACGCTTCTTGCGTTCATTCTCTGACTCGAGTCTGACTCTGAGTCTGTGGGCATGGTTAATTAGCCTGGTACGCCTTCGAGAGATTTGGCCGCGAGTATGTAAGTAACATATAATGCATGGAGCGTGCAAGGAAGGAAGGACGATGACTCGATATCGAGCCGCAGGGGCGCCAGATCGCCTGCGCGCAATCGCCCGCGCGCGCTGCGATACGCTTGCAGCTGCACGCGCAGCACCTGCATCTGGCAGGGGTGCCAGATGCGGAGTCAGAGCGCACGGAAGGGGAAGGGGAGGGGGAAGGCCGCTGATTGGCGCAGCGGGCAGGCCGAGGCCCGGGGGGGGGGGGGGGGGCATATCAGGATTCCAGGACGGGGATTCCGCGGCGTGGCGTTTTCGATGCATATATGTAGCATACTTCAGATGTATATGTACATGTACGGGAAGTGCAGAGATATGTGCTGCGCTTGGTCTTCGGGCGCGCCCGTGCGTGTCTCTGCGGGTGGCCCCCCTGCCAGGTGTCATGATGTGCCGGGGACGGGCGCGGGCGCGAGCATCCGCGAGAGAATAGAAGCGCGCAACGCATATGCGTATATGCGTGCAGCTCGCAGGCGACATATGGAGATCAGAAAGGCTCGAGTGCGTTTCGTGATCGCTCCAGAATGCGTTGGGCTGATGGCGCGCGCTGGAACGGGCGTGCCGCGCGCGCAGATGGCGCGTAGGCGTTGCGCGAGATCTGCTGTGTTTAGAAACAAAAAAGAGGAATATATAAAAGGGCGAGCCGACGCTGTGCGCCTTAGATGATAGGAGGCTGAGCGTCGCCGGGGCGACGCGCGGGCACAGGCTGCAGAAGACAGACGCCTGCGAGCAAAGAGTCAAGATGGGGATGCGATCAGACGAGAACGCGCGACGGTTGAGACCGAGAGCGCCGAACAACGCGACGACAGCTTGTATTGTGGCTCAGAGACAGGGAAGCGCCGGCGCCGATCTGTGCGGGTGCTATCGGGGATCAGTGGGCTCATTGTGCGCGAATACCGTTGTTGAGGCCAGGCTTGGAGCGTGTTTTTGAAATATGGATATGGATATGGATTGCTGTGGCTCGGGCGAGAAGGTTCCTAAAGCGGGCGATAGGAAGTCAAAGGCAGCGCGTTTCCGAGGATCAGATAGGATTATAGTTGCACAGGCGAAATCAGAGGAGCGGGAAGGGCATGTGCGGGGCTGGGGCGTTGTAATATTCGGGTGACTATATGTACATGTATATGTCAGATACCCATCGCTTGCCGCAGCCGCAGCGGCGACTTTCGAAATATAGGCAGTGTATTTGATAAGCTTGGGGCGGCGGGCCCCGGCGTGCGCAGGAGGCAGCGCGGGTGGGGCATGTCTTGCAGGCGGTGAGAGCTGCGGGAAGCCGGCGGCCAGATGGAGGCCTGGGATCGTGCGTATTAGTGGCTGTCATGGGGGAGACTGAGGGGCACGCCACTGGCACTGGCGCCCCTACTGGCACGGGCAGAGCCACATATGATCGGCGTGGGCCGTGGGCTGCGAGCCGAGGCCGTCGGGCCTCGGCGAAGGCGGCGCGAATCGCGGCCGAGTCTTTCGGATGCGTGCTTAGCTGCGTGACTGTCTGGGATGAGTCAGTTGGACAGCGGGAAGCGAAATGATTAGTTGATAATGGAAATAAAGGAGGCTACGGCGTTGAGACTCGAAGGCTGAGGCTATATGAAAGGAAAGGACAGGGGCGGTGGGGCCCTAACCTGAATAAAGATAAAGATGACACATTCTAATGAACCCTGGACCCCGGACAGCGTGCTCCGTTTATGGAAGGAGATGGCGGCTGTGCGCTGTGTGCGAGAAGCCGACCGCCAGCGGACTCGGAGCTCACCGCCGCCCTTGCACTCTCCTTCACAGGCGTCCCCTTTATATATCATGGCCCGTGAACCCACTCCCATCTTCCTCCCTCCCCAGTCTCACATCCCTCACTACAATGGACTCGCCTGCCTTCTGGCCTGCGCCCCACGCCACCCCCTCCCGTTCCAGCTCCTCCACCACCCTCGTCGACGACCGCGACCATCCCGCCTCCCTCGCTCCCCACCACCTCTCCCGCCTCGTCAAGTCCAAGCTCTCACCCGCTGTCCTAGACTATCTTGTCGACCGGGTCTGCGAGGCAGTCGACTTCGGCCTCGGCCACCCCTCCTCTAGCTCCGCTTCTGCGTCGGCTTCTATGCGCTCCTCCCGCAGGAACCACTCTCGCCGCTGGCAGTCAGACAAAGACACCGCCGTCTTCGCAGAGTTTGTCGCTACCGTTCTTAGACGTGCCGAGGTCTCTTTCAGTGTCGTCATCGGTGCCCTCGTCTATATCGACCGCGCCCGGCCCCACCTTTCAATTGCCATCGAAGGTCAGTCGGTTGCCACTAACTAACTCCCAATCATCTCTCATCAACGATTCAATATAGAGTGGGCGCAGCATCGTGTCCTTCTTGGAGCTCTCATCCTCGCCTCCAAATATCTCAACGACGCCTCGCTCAAGAACGCCCACTGGGCCCTTTGTACCGGTGTCTTCGGCCGCCGCGACGTCTTCCGCATCGAGCGCGAGTTCCTCGAGGTGCTCGACTTCGAGCTCAGCGTCAAGGAGTCTGACCTCCTGCGCGAATGCGCGCGCATGGTCCACGAGGGCGTCCTCGAGTGCCCCGCAGAGCTGCAGGAGAAGAGGGAGAAGGAGAAGGAGCCGACGACGACGACGACGAGCCTGCAGGCCGTCCGCGCGATCTGGGACGAGAAGGCGCGCTTGGAGAGCAGGCCCGCGCACAGCAGGCCGGAGAAGAGGCAGTCGGACCTCGACATGATGGATGTCGACGCAGCGGAGGAGAGGCGCGAGCGGCGCAGGAAGGAGCGCCGCCGCATGGAGATCTACTTCCCGACAGCACCGGCCTCGCGCGACTCGATATCGCC
Source organism: Phellopilus nigrolimitatus (assembly GCA_021029095.1). Lineage (NCBI taxonomy): Eukaryota > Fungi > Basidiomycota > Agaricomycetes > Hymenochaetales > Hymenochaetaceae > Phellopilus > Phellopilus nigrolimitatus. The sequence continues at coordinate 3,527 of JAJOHG010000145.1, forward strand.
AGCGTCGTCCTGCTCCTCGTGCTCGGCGTCCTCGCCCGACTCCGCATCGACGTCGCCGGAGACAGAAAGCGATGCCTCCCCGCGCACGCCGCCGCCACCGCCGCCGTGCCTGCACTACCCGCCCCCGCACTGCGCCTCGGCGTCGACGCCCGCGCACCACCACCACCACCACCACCACTCCAGCGCGAGCGCGTCCTTCAAGCCGCTCGCGCTCCTCGAGCACTTTCCCGCGGTGCCCACGCCGCCGCTCGTGCTGACGCCGTCGCGCAAGGCGGTGTCGGCAGTGCTGGCTGTGCCGCCGGCCCTGCCCGGGCTCCCGCCCTACCCCGCGCTGCCTTTCGACCTGCCCCTTTCGCGCCCGCCGTCCGCGGCGCTGTCAGGGCCGTCGCGTGGCGCCTCGCCGTACGCCCATCTGTCCCTGCCGGTGCCCGGCACGCGGTCGACGTCGCCGTACACGCACCGGCGCTCGAGCGCGATGTCGATGGCGCTGTACCCGTCGTACCTCCCCGCGAACGTCGTCCCTGCGACAAACGCCGTGTAAAGTGTAAAACCAGTTGTGCCGCGAGCGCCTGCGCTAGCTTGCTTGTCACTCTCCTTCGCTGTTTTTCTTTTTCTTTTTTCTTCTCCTTTTCTTACATTTGTTTTTGGTGGTTTTATTTTTTCCTTTGCCTTTCAAATTGCAGGCTGCGCACACACTCATACACTCATACACGCGCCTCATATGTGTATCCGTCTTCCTTTCACCGCGCATACATATACATCTCGCACGCCCTCGGACACTTCACTTCCAACATCGCTCTCGCCTGCATTTTTTTTTCCTTTTTTTTGCCCTGTGTTCTCCACACCCAACCATATACATACAGCATACTCATTTCCTCTCTTGTGCAACCAGCGTTTCGTTTTATCCGTCCAAAAGCTTTTATCGTAATTGCCACTTTTTCCCTTTTCCCTCTCCTTCCTCCCTCGCTACGCTATCTATACTCCTGCGCTCGCCGCCCGCTCTTCCTCCATTGCTCTGCCCCGGGCCTCGGACCTGTCTGCGCCGCCCCGGTCCTCGGGACGCGATTCGGCGCAGCGGGCTCCACGCCCCCCATCCGGGTCGCTCTCCCCGCATCTGTGCTCCGCCCCATCTGTACCACCACCCCACACGCACACGCTCGTTCTACTCTAGCCGTACACCTATATTTGCGCCCGCGGCGTGTCTCTTTTTTTGGCCGCGGGTGCTTACATTACTTTAGTCTGCATGTGTTTTCTTTTTCTTTGCTTTGCAATAGATTGACTGGGATTACATTTTTGACTTGGGTTGGCTTGAGCCTTGAGCTGAGTTTGAGTTTGAGCTTGAGCTTGAACTTGACGGACTTGACGGACTTGATTTGATTTGATTGATTTGACTTGACTTGATTTGATATGACGTTTGATTTTGCGAAAATGCCTCCGCGGGATCTTTATCTACGTATGTACAGTATCGTGAGTCCGGACTCGATTTGCTCCCGTGTCTCGGACAGCTGCGGTCCGCGGATAAGCACCTCTGAAACTTGCACGCAGCGGGGAGAGAGTTTGTCTGTCTGTCTGTTTGTCCTGCGTGATCGACCAATCCTGGCTAACTGACTGACTGCCTGACTGACTTGGAACCTAATGGCGTGCATCATGATGACAGAATACGTATTCTGCTTTGCACCCGGGCCCGCCTCCCCCATTTGCGCGACGCGAGACGCGCGTGCGCGCGGGACACCGGCGCCGGAGCGAGGGGATAATTAAAAGACGCGTAGCGCACGCTCGCTCGCTCGATACCTCCGCGCGGCAAGCGTGATTTAATTTTGCGGGCACCCGCGCGTGTGCGGCCCGAGTGTGTGCGCGCGTACGCCAAAGACGCGGGCGCAGACGCCGGGGGGTGGTTCTTCGGGGACAGTCTCGCGTGCGGCTTCGCCGGGCGGACGGACGGACGGGCCTTTGCGTGGTATTCAGTATGTACCGTACGTACGTACGTGCGTAGTTACTTGGTGCTTCGGCGGACGGTCGGGCGGGCCTCTGCGTGATGCCTATCTATCATAGATATACATGTACATGACATGTATTTACTTCGCAGCTCGGTATCCGTGTAGACGTATATTGTATACACTGATAAGTAGCGATATCGTAGTTAGTGGCTGTATATGTAGTGTGCACGTCGATAGCCAAGTGAGAAGAGGCGGACTCGCGCTCCCAGGCTGGCCTGAGTGGGACTGCGAGTGCAGGCACCCCCAGGCACGCCGTGGCACGCCGGGGCGCGCGGCAGCTCAGCGACTTCTAAGTAGGTAAGCAGGTTGGTTGTACAATATGTAGTTGTATGCGTCGGATTCGGAGGCCGAAAGGCTTGGAGACGAACGCGCAGCTTATGTCCGCGTGTGCGGTGGGCTAAGTATACAGTAACATAAACGCAATCGCCATGACGAGGTCGACGGGGTGCCGTGGGGAGGCTCTGGGGCTGTGCGCTTGGGTAGCTGCGTTCTGGAGCCTTGGAGATTGCATGTAGGTAACGCAGTGGCGTATACTATGAGCTCATGGAAGCACACATGGACTGATGGGGAGCAATTTTCGTTCGTTTGTGTGGCTCTGAGAGGTTCCGCCTGCTGCCTGCTGTCGGCAGAGACGCGGATGTGCGTACCAGGGGCCCGAAGCCGCTGGTATTGCTGTTGCTATTACTATTAACTTGCACGCAGGGGAGTGCCCCCGAAGTCGAAGACCGACGCCTCGCGCGGGCCTTCCTTGGGCTTTCCAGGACCGAGAAGAGAAGGCCCCGGCTGCCCAGTTCGGAAAAAACCGTCGATACGCGCCTTTCCGCGGGGGGCCCCGTGCGCCAAACAGGCAGCCCGCGCTGCAAAAGGCGAAAGAAAGGCGGAAAAAAAGCAAAAGCAAAACGCTCCCCCATCACGCCGCGCAGAGCGCGCCGGGGCCCCAGGCGTCTCAGGACGTATGTGTAGATTGCGCGTGCCACGCAGGGCTAGGCAGGACTCCGCCTAGCGCCATCGGCGGCGGCGAGCCGTGGCCAGCTGGGCGTCCCGAGGAATGCGCAAAATTGTTTTGCTTTTTGCTTTTTGCTTTTGCCCCGCGCAGGAAGGGCTGATGCGTGCACGCCGGCCCTTTTGTTTTTTGCTTTGTTTTGATTTTGATTTTGATTCGGTTTAGTATAGTATAAAACGCGACAGCCTGAGCGGTGAGGCCCGAGCTGGCTTAGCCTGGGTGCGCTTGATTCCTTCAGCCCTGGGTGGTTTGGGCCTGGTCTGTGGCATTCCGTCATTGTGTGTCGCCGCCGCCGCCAAGTTCGATTTCACCGCGATATGGATCAAGTGCCACATATTTTCCGCTTTCGGAAATCGCCTGGGTGGTCGTCATGCGGGACCCCGAACATCCAGTTGTATACACCTGTATCTTTTCGCATCGAACCGGATGAACGACTCTTACGCAGATGCTGTGGTCAGACGCACACTTGCCTTCTGACTCCCGTCAATATTGCTTCTGCTTGTCTGCGCTCGACTTAGAGATACGACTCTTACTTCTCGGGTCTTGTCGCAGCTGGGACCCGGACGCGAGCGTTGATGACGTCGGCATCTCCTCTGTGCGGATGTGGCTCGCGCGCACAATCTTCGGTGCTAAATGGATCTCGCTATCGTGCCCTGATCATAACCTCCGAGTCGCCGTGGTTCAGCATCACTCACGGGTCGGCGAGAGGCTCGGACGCCGACCGCCGCGCGGCGTTCGGTGCCGTGGGCATTGAGTTCGGTTAGCTCGCCGCCGAGGAGATCTCGCGCGGAAGCCGAGACTGCTATGGGGTTTCTACAAATGCGGCTCTTGGAAGCGTGCGTGACGCCGTGGGGGGGTTCGAAAACCGCTGCGCAGCTTCTCGCGGATCAGACGATTTTTCAAACGGCGGGGACATACGAAGATCGGTTAATTTTAACAGCTCGGAAATTGCTATCGGGCGGACACGCCAGCCTGCGATGCAGGTCCAGATAAAAGCGCGATGGGCTCCAGAGATAGGAGTGCAAGACCTCCTAACGCACAGCTGTTACGAACAACTTATAGCAATCCTCTACTCGCGAACTCCTGATGTGCGACTGTAGAGACGAGAACTACTACTTGTCCTTCGTCGTGTTCAAAGTAAGCCTGTCCTCTTTCCATTCGTGTGTTATACTCATAGATATATTTATTTGACTGCTCCAGGTCGAAGACTGCCTGTTCCGCGTCCCGCGAGAGGGATTCGAGGAGCAGTCCGATGTTTTCAAGACCATGTTCACACTGCCATCCGGTGGGGCTGCCGAGCTAGATGGCTGCAGCGACGACCACCCTGTATTACTGGAGGGTATCAGCGTCGACGACTTCCGCACGTTCCTGAAAGTCCTGTACCCGCGGTAAGCCTTTTCACTTGAACTAAATATATAAAAGCACGTTCAAATACTTAAAAAAACCCTATCCGCATGCACACCAGACCCTTCCGCTCGCGCACCCCGTTCGAAGACAAGCCGCTCTCGGAAGAGGAGCTGCGCGCCGTCCTCGGGCTCGCGCGCATGTGGTGCTTCGACGACATCGCGCGCTTCGCCATCGCGGGCCTCGAGGCGCTGCGCCTCGCGCCGGCGCACAAGCTCGCGCTCGCGCGTGAGTACGACGTCGCGCAGTGGGTGAAGCCCGGGCTGCGCGCGCTCGCGCTGCGCGAGGAGACGCTCTCCGCCGCGGAGGCGGAGCAGCTCGGGCCCGAACACACGCTCGCGGTCGCGCGCCTGCGCGACGAGCGCTACCGCACGCTCACGGGCCAGTCGAGCCAGTGCAAGTCGGGCACGTGTGGCTGCTACAAGGCCGGCTGGGAGCTGGAGCGCGAGTTCAGGTACCTGATCGAGCAGCAGGTTGACAAAAAGCTGGACGAGCTTGCGTGATCTGCCGTGAGCTCGTCGATGGGGAAAGGCCTGGTACATTATTGTAAGAGTAGTAATTGTTTTCCTTGTGCTGTACGAATTCAACGCCGAACAGAATCGCTAGTTTTATTTGGGATCTGAACGTGACTGCCGGCTGGAGGACACACCAAAGCCTCGAGGCCTCTCACATCAAATAGCTGAGAAGTGTCGACAGATGCTGGTGGGGCACCTTTCACGCAACCCTCTATCGCGAACGTACTTCTGGCGATGGCTAGCTGTAGAGACAAGAGCTACTATTTTTCTCTCCTGGTTTTCAAGGTATGTTGCTCCGTACCTGTGTCCGTCGAACTGAAGATTCAAGTACAAAATGAATGATGCAAGGTGGAAGACTGCCTCTTTCGAGTCCCTCAACAAGGGTTTGAGAGCCAATCCGAGGTTTTTAAGACGATGTTCACCCTACCATCCGGTGAAGACACCGAACAGGATGGCTGCAGCGATGACAGACCTCTAGTATTGGAGGGCATAAAAGCCGACGACTTCCGCGCGTTTCTAAAACTGCTATATCCCCAGTGAGCCTTCACAATTTTAAATCTAGCATAATCAAGTAAATTTTTAAGTCGTTAACCGGGTTTCGTAGACCCACTCGGGCTAACGAGAGAACGTTATCCGAAGAGGAATCACTGGTTGTGTTAAGCCTGGCGAGGATGTGGTGCTTTGATAAGATTGTGGATATCACGATCGAAGGCCTTGAGGCCATGAATTTGTCTTCGGCTCGAAAGCTGGAGCTCGCGAATGGTCATAACATTGTGCAGTGGTACGAGCCGGAACTGAGCGCTCTCGTCTATCGAAAGGAATGCTTGACCCTGGACGAGGCGAAGCAAATTGGCCTTGAACTTGTGGTCGAAATTTCCAACATGCGAGAAGAGAAGTATAGGGTATTGCCGCTACACGATCTGGAGAAAGAGTATAAAGCCAGGATAGACTGGGGCATCAAGCATGATTTACGGAGGATAATCAAGCAGATAGAGAATAATAGTCTAGATCTACTAAGCACTACTTTTCTCACGTCGTAACTACTGTGTAGAAAATGATGTTGATCGACATGGACATCCAAAAAAGGAAACATGTTCTTGAACCTGTCTATTGTTTTATTTTTTTTCCATGGCAGCTTGAGATTGGGACAAGTCAGATTGCGTGCTGCCAACAGAATGTTTTTATTTTGCAAATTAAGCCGAGTTTCGGGCATGAAAGGTAGGATGTAGAGGTTTTGAACGGTTTTCTACGGTGCTGAGACTCTATTTCCTTTTCCGGATGTCCATGTCGATCAACATTTTCTGGTGGGGCCCCTTTCGAGCAATTCTCTATCGCAGATGTACGTTTAACCAACTGTAGAGACGAGAGCTACTGTTTTTCCCTCGTGGTTTTCAAGGTGTGTTTCCAAGTATCCGTTGAGCTAAAGACTAAAGCACAAGTTAAATAATGGAAGGTGGAAGACTGCCTCTTTCGAGTCCCTCGACAAGGCTTCAAGAGCCAATCCGAAGTGTTCAAGACGATGTTCACCCTGCCATCCGGTGAAGACGGAGAGCATGATGGCTGCAGCGACGACAGACCTCTGCTATTGGAGGGTGTAAAAGCCGACGACTTCCGCGCGTTCCTGAAGTTGTTATATCCTCGGTGAGCCTTCTCTGACTTATTATTCGATAAAGGAGTAAGAATGAAACTATTGACTAAAAAAATTCGTAAATCCACTTGAGCTCACGAGAGAAATCTATCCGAGGTGGAATCACTAGCCGTACTGATTTTGGCGAGAATGTGGTGCTTCGACGAGATTGTGAAGACTCTGATTGAAGGCCTTGAGGCCATGAATTTGTCTTCCACTCGAAAGCTGGAGATCGCGCGGCACCACAATATCGTGCAGTGGTACGAGCCGGAGCTGAGCGCTCTCGCTTTTCTAAAAAACAGTTTAACCCTAAAGGAGGGGAAGCAAATTGGCCTTGACCTTATGGTCAAACTCTCCGCCGTGCGAGACGAGAAGCATAGGGGCTTATTGGAACGCATGTACGAAGGTGACGAACGGACAGTATCCTATTCGGAAAAGTGCGCCAAGCAGAAATTGAACGAGATAGTCGAGCAGATAAAAAGATGACCTTAAGTAGATTTACTCAGTATGTATGTACTGTACATGTACTTTGCCCGAGTTGTAAACGGATCGTTGGCTCTCTTGTTAAGGCGAGCTCTGGACTTGTATTTTCGAAATCCACAGCGGCTCGGATGTCGCATAGGCGTGTGCACTCAATGGCTTCCGCTTCGCAGCAACATGCCGAATTCAGCTCCCAGTGACCTATACATGAAATAGCTATGGGCGGTAGGCAGGCGGCCTAGCGCCGTCCAGCGCATCTCCAAAGTTCGCCGAGCTCCCAGACACCGGAACCCCAGCAGCACCATCCGCAGACGCACCTGCGCGGCGCCCCTTTTCGCGCTCGCTGCCCGGCTGCTGCTGCTGCCGCGCCCCTGCACCTGCCCCGCCCGACATCCCACGGTCCGCGCCGCCTTCTTCGCCCTCACCTCGGGTGCCGCTGTCGCGCTCGAGAGGCGCGCCCGGAGCTTCCCCGAGCGTCGCGTTCGTGAATGGCAGGGCGGACCGCTCGTCCCACTGGTCGCGGGCGAGCACCTCGCGCGCGTGCCTCCTCGCGTCCTCCGGCGCGCGGGGATCTGCGCACACACACCAAGACGTCAACGGAGACCCGTCAACCGCCATCGCATTGTGCACCGCCGACAAGCTTACCTCTCAGCACCGCCGCGTACGCGCCGCGCGCCCTCTTCCTGTACTCGTCATAGCGTTCGCGCTCGCGCTCGAGGGGCGCCTCTGGCTCGGCCGCGCTGTGCGCTTCGCTGCTGCTGCGCCGGCTCGCGGACGCGCTGTCGTAGCTGTACGTGGAGCCGTCGAGCGAGCTCAGTGTGTCCACGGAGCTGCTCGCGGGGCTGGCGACCCGCTTGTTCCTGCCGTCGCGGACGCCTTCCTGGGGACAGCGGAGACATGCGTAAGCGGCTGCACATGGGAGGGAACCGCTTGTTTCTAGTGTTGGCTTGCCTTCGTCAGCCCCAAGAGCACCAGCTCCCTGTCGTCGGGGTCGAAGCCGTCGAGCCACTGCCGCATCGCGCCAAGCATGGCGTTCTGGACCTTCGAAGTCCCCGTGGCGTAATACGGGTGGAAAAACGCCTCCAGGACCTTCAAGGGGTGCCCCATGGCCGTCAGTCCAAACATCTCTTTGCTCCGCGTGGCTTACCTCGTCGATGGCGCCATTGGGGTCGTCTCCGTCCTTGTACCACGCCTGCGTGCTCACACATCCAATATTCACTTGGCTCAGTACCGTGAGTGCAGCGCCGGACGCGGGACTTACATGCACGACCAGGCCGACGGCGTGCTCGACCACGACCTGCGCGACCCGCCCGGCCGGCTCGTTCAGGATGAGGTCCACGTGGTCCTTCGCGAGGATGCTGTGGGTCGGGTCGGAGGCGCGCGGGTTATCGAAGACCTGTGCGGGATGTTTAACCGACGCTCGTTGCACTGGAGAGATTAAGTGGAGAAGCTCCGGGGCGGACTGACCTCGTATTGTTCTTTGGTGTCGATGACGGCCTGGCTCTCCTCCTTCAGCGCGAGCGTAACCTCCGTGACTATCGGCTGCAGGCACGTACGGAAACAAGCTGAGCCACGTCTGCGTCCGGTGCTGATGACATTAGGCTTAGGCTTACAATGAGCACAGGCGCAAGGAGCGTGTAGACACCTGCATGGGCCGTCAGCTTTGCCAAGCTCTAACTCTACGGACGGCGGCCGGAGACAGCGCCGGCGCTCACACTTGTTCAGCACGTCCGTGATCTGCTCGAGCAGCTCCGCCAGGCCCGGGATGCTCTCGATAACGGATATGACCTCGCGGACGATGTCGTCGCGCCACGCGAGCACGTCCCACAGGAGCGCGCGCGTCTCGGCGGACGGCGCGTACTGCGTGAGGTCCGCCGGCGCGCTCCTGTCGCCGCCGCGGGCGTCTGTGTCTGTGTCCGTGTCTGCGCGCCTGAAGTCGTTGTCGCCGAACCGGTGCGCGCGCGCGCGCTTCTCGAGGTCCGCGGTGGCCGCGACCTTCGCGCCCGGGTCGAGGAAGGCGGGGAGCCGCGCGAGGAGGGCGCGCAGGCTCGCGAGGGTGCTGCCGGAGTCGACCTGCGGGGTAGTGCAGATACGCGCGTCAGTGTGTATCCAGAATGCTGAGTCCTGTATTTAAGGAAATAAACTCATACATACTTCTTCCATGTTCACCGTGAGATCGACGACGCTCGCCTGGCTCAGGTGGCTGCGCGCGCGCCCCGGCCGGTCAGCAGACGGTCGCGCGCGGCGTAGTAGTAAAGTCAAACGCACTCTGAGGCTTCCCCGAGGATGGAGTGCAGGAAGTCTGCGCTCCCGAAGGTGCCCGTGACAAGCGGGGGCGCTCGGCCCTTGGGCGTTCTGATGAGGACTGGCGCGCAAGCGCGTGTCGGCGCAGCGGATGACGGACACGGTAGTCAGATAAGACAGGAGAAAGAAAGAAAGAAAGAAAGAAAAAGAAAAAAGAGTAAAGACCTTTGTCGCCGACGTGGCAGAAAACGTCCCTACACCCGAGCCTGCGCAGCGCGAGCTCGCACCAGTTGCCTGAAGAAAGAAAGAAAGAAAAAAAGAGCGTTAACGTCGTTGGGCGCAGTGCGCGGACTGAGAGAGCTGAGGAAAAGAAAGAAAAAAAAGGTTCGCTTCGGCGGTGCTCACTGTGCGCGAGCAGGTCCTCGAGCGTGTGCAGCGCCGCGCCGAGCAGGCGGAACGCCTCCCACATCTCCTCGCAGTCGTCCGGGTCGTCGCCGTCCTCGTTCTCGTCGTCGCCGGCGCTGTCGGCGGGCTTGCTATTGTCGGCGTTGTCGGCGGCGGCGGCGGCGGCGAAGAGGGAGCGCCGCGCGGCGTGCACCCGGCGCCCGAGCGCGATGCACGCGCGCAGCGTGCGGCGGACGTGCGCGGTGGAGGTGTCCCAGGCGCGGCCCTCCGTCGCCATGTATTTCTAGGACGCAAATGCAGAAGCAGCGTTTCTCGTCGCTGGCCCACGGTGTGTGAGTGCGGCGCGCACGCACCTTCATGCCGTTGGACCGGTCGACCTCGAGCTCCTCCGGGGCGACGGGCGGGCGCAGCGCCGGGTGCACGCGCCGCGCGTCGCCCTCCTTTTCTGCGTAGCCCCTGCGTGCGCGCGGGTCAGCCTCGGGGTGCGCTGCGCTACAGGGCACGCGGGAGAGCGGGGGCGTACTTGGGGTTGTCTATGTGCTCCTGCGGGCGGGATGCTTAGCGGCGGGTCTGGTGTGTCATGGGGAGGAGGGAGACGGGAGACGGGAGAGGCGCGCACGCACGCACCACGGGCAGGTACACGCCGAGCCGCTCGGGCGTGATGAGGAACTCGCGCGTCGCGAAGCCGAAGCTCTGCAGATACAGACCAGCTGTAGTACTCGTATGAAGGCACGTAGGAGGCGGGGGCCACTTGCCATGAACCCGAGCGCCTGCACGACGAGGAGCAGGGTGTCCGGCGCCATCTTGCTGAGCCCGGCGACGTCCATCGCCTGCGAGTAGTCGCGCAGCCAGTTGCCCTGCAAAGCGCATCAGACAAGATTCCGCCTGCGGGTGCGGGTGCGGGTGCGGGAGGGGGCACGCACGAAGTAGACGCGCCGCACGTCCGCCTTGGAGAAGGTCGGCGCGGCGCGGCCGCGGAGGACGGCGGCGAGCCCGCGCGCGAAGAGCGTCGCGAGCAGCGCGCGCAGCCCCCCGCCGCCGCCCGCGTGGCGGTGCGGGGACTTGGCGAGCGCGGCGAGGACGGCCTCGATGTCTGCGGGTGCAGGCGGGTGCAGGCGGGTGTGTGTGTCAGTCGGGATTTGGATGGGATTGGGGGGAAGGGGACGCGGAGGCTCACCGCCGTGCCGGAACGCGCGGCCGTGCAGGAAGGCGTAGCCCGGGATGGAGCCCGCGCCGAATGCGTGTGCGCCGTGCGGGAGGAGGGCGAGGAGCAGGACGAGCGCGAGGAGCCAGTGGCACTGGGCGGGCCCGGGTGGCATCGTCGAGGTGATAATAATGAGTAGTGGTTAAGACGGAAGATTATCCGCGTTTACGGTGATTCGGAAGGCGGGGCGGCGGCTGGAGGGGAGGTGTACAGTGCACGGCGTTCGGGGTGTGCGTGTGCTCTTTTCGGGTGAGGCCTCGCGGCGAACACGGCGTGCGCAGATTGGGCGGCGCTGGCTAGTATGGCTTATCTAGCCAAGGCATGGAAGCACGCTCGCTCGAATTATTATTCTCTACTAAATACACAGGAATATACACACGCCTCCCGAAAACACGCGGGTGCCGTACATGTACATGTACCCACCCGCGCACGCCGATCACGAAACACACGCGCCGATCCAGCTCGAGGCCCCAGTCGAGAGTCGAGAGTCGAGAGTCGAGAGTCGAGAGGTCGCGACCGCGTTTCTAGCCCCGCCGAGCCCGCGCAGGCGAGCCAAAACGCCTAAAGCCTCTTTATGTCTCTGCTCGATTTGCCTCCGTTCCGCCGCTGAGCTTAATGAGGTGCGCGGTAAGCGCAGGTTTCGAATAGGCCGGTAACGCGCTGCGATATATGCATGTACATGCATGTACAGCGACAAGCCCGTGCGTGCGGGGGCTGCGTTGCCTTTATCTTGCAAGAGGTAGGTTTGAGTTTCGAAGTGTGGGTCAATTGCAAATTCGCTTGTCAGAGGGGTTCGAATTTTTAGAAAGACGTACGAGACAGAGATGCAGAGATGCCCGGCGCCGTCAGGGCGCGAGGCTCTGACGGCAGGGGCGATCGGTACAGTACGTGTACATATGTACAGTACAGTGACAGAGGCACAGACACGTCTTGCTGTAACTCAGTTCAGAACGTCTCCCGACTGACGCATTTAGACTGCGACTCTGGGCAGCGGCGAAACGTAACGAGAATGCTCCGGCGAGCTGACTGTGCGCACCGTCGACCGGGTCGGATCACGGATGGACACAAGCACACAAGTTCTGTCAGCGTCCAGCGAAAGAGATCACTAACGCCCGCCTAGCGCCGCACGCACGCACGCCCTGTGGTGGGCAGCGAGCAGGAAGCGGCGGAAGCTTTCCTCTCTCGTGCGTGCGTGCGTGCGTGCGTGCATGTGGAAGCCGACGGAGACCGGTGGGTGGGCGCGGGGTCTGAGAAGGAGCTAGTTGGCGATAATGGGAATGGAACTGCGCATAGATAGGGCAGGTTCGCGCGGGCTTGGAGTGGAGACGGGCGACCCGGGAGGTTAGCCAGACTATGCCAAAGGAGGCGTGGCGACCGCAGACAGTAAAAAGACAGGGGCGCGCACGGGCACGGTCCGTGCGAGCGAAGCGCGGGGGCGCGCGCGGCTGCGGCGCACACACCGAGCGGGAGAACGCGAACCACAGCGGGGACGATTGGCGTGATGATGGGCCCGCCGGTCTGGACCAGACACAGCTTCGCTGGATCGTCGCCCGTCGACGGGCTGGAGCGTCGAGCACGGTCTCTGTGCGCGCGCGCTGCGGATTGGCCGCCGCAGATTGCGCGCCAGATGGGAAATCTCCCTCCTCGATCCGGCCCAATTGTGCTTGCGCTTCGGCTTCGGCTTCGGCTTCGGCTTCCCTCTGCCGGCACGTTCTTCTTCTCGATAAGCATATGCCTCCCCCCTGCGCGCCCTGCCCGCTTCGCTGGCGACGGGGCGGTTGCTGCGTGCAGTCCTCTTCGGGCCAGAGAGAATAAACAAAAAATATATACTGTTTGCGGAGTTGGTAAATGAAGGGAGCGCGGCAAGTACGGAGAGGGAAGCCGAAGGGGGGAGCCGATCGCCGGCATACATACAGTTTACGTACATTGGGACTTATATTACCTGCTGAGGGCGTGCCTGCCTGCTCACCTGCTCTGCTCACCTCCAAGTCCCGTCCTCTTTTCATCTCATCCACCCCATCCTCCCCAGCTCCCCGTCCCCCGCCTCGTGCAAGCCGCACACCGCCCCGCCGGCGTCGACGTCCCCGCAGCACACCCCGCCCCCTCCGCGCCCCCCGTCCTCGGCGTCCCGGCCCGCCCGCACATCGATCGCTTCCATTCCCGCCTGCCTGCCTGCCGGCTCCCTCCCCTCCCCCCGCCAGCATGGACCAGTCCGCGCCGTACCAGCACCACCCGCGCCCCGCGCAGCTCTTCCCGCAGGGCGGCCAGCTCCCGCCTCCCTCCGCACTGCACCTCCCCATGCCCTCCTTCTCGCGCTCGAACACCCTCCCCCCGATCCCCGCCATGTCCCACGCGCCCGACGCCCGCTACCCGCCGCCCTCCTACCACCCCTCCCTCGCGACCCCCACCAGCTCCGCCGGCGGGCCCCTCACCAGCCCCGCGAGCGCCGGCGCCGGCGCCCCGCCCTGGTCCGCCTCCGGCCACCGCACAAGCAGCTCCCGCGACGAGGTCCACCCGGGCATGCGCCGCCGCGAGAGCAAGGGCAAGGCCATCGACGGCCCCGGCCCGAGCGACTCCCACCGCGAGCCGCAGCAGGGCAGCTCGCGGCACCACCAGCAGCAGCACCAGCAGCTCGCGCCCGCGCAGCAGGACATGCAGAAGGACACGGACGACGGCTTGAGCTCGACGAGCGATTTCGTGAAAAAGCTGTACAAGTAAGCATCATCCTCGTTTTTTTTTTTTTTTCACTATCTGTGCTGACGTATTGTATTTTAATCTTAACGGTAAAGAATGCTAGAAGACAGCGCATTCGCGAACGTCGTGTCGTGGAACCAGGCCGGAGACGCATTCGTAGTCAAGGTCGGCTTTAGCTTGATCTGTCTGCGAAATCCCCGTGCTCACTAGTTCCGATTTTCAGGACATGAACGAATTCACCAAGTCCATCTTGCCTCGGATGTTCAAACACTCAAATTTCGCCAGTTTTGTGCGGCAATTAAATAAATATGACTTCCACAAGGTAAAATTAAGAAAAAAATTGTTAGAGAATGATCGCTTCAATTTTATCTCCCGCAGGTCAAGAACTCTGACGATAGCCAGTTTGGAGAGCATGTACGTCTCCCAAGATCTTTTTTCGCATCTCGAAAAGCTTGTTCATGATGCTTCTTCCTTCAGAGTTGGACATTTAGGCATCCGGATTTTCAGATCGACCGGCGAGACGCTCTTGAAAACATCAAACGGAAAGTCCCCGCTCAGCGCAAATCCGCTGTCAGCTCGCGCGGCCAGGCTGGTTCTCCAGGCGTGTCTCCTTCCGACGGCGTCGATAACCCAGCCGCACAGGCGCTTCAAGCACAGATCGACAGACTAACCCAGGCTCACGACGAAATGACGCAGCATATCCGACATCTCGAGAGCAACTACCAAAGCGTGCTCGGCGAAATGGTCAACTTCCAGCGAAACATGGCCCAGCAGGACGGTCTAATGCAGAACTTAATCCAGTATTTCTTGCAACTCGAGAATGGTGGGTAATGTTATATATGGAACGACTTCCATACCCCCCCTTTCTCGGCTTTTCTCCCCTCCCTTCTTTCCCTCTCCCCACTATCTTTATGACACTTTCTTTCCTTGTCTTCTCACATCTCTCGAATAAAGCCCTGATTAACCCATTCTTTTTTTATTCTATTTGCTCCACCTGTCCGCGCACACGCACTCTGGCGTGTTTCTGTCAGCCAAAATCAAAGAGGAGCAAAACGCGAGTAACGCAAACGGCTCGGCGAGCAACGGGGGAGGTACGTTTGCCGACCAGAACCCGTTCGTCGCCGCCAGGGAGGCGCAGAGGATGGTCGGGAACTACCCGGAAGACGACGTCGCGCGCGCGTCGCTCGAGCAGCTCAACGAGATATCGCGCCGCGCGACGGCGGCGGGCATGACGTTTACAAACGGGGCAGTCAGCGCGGGCAGCAACCGCCCGGTGACGCCCGGCTCGGCACAGCGCATCCTCGCCGCCGCCGCAGGCATGCTGCAGGGCCACGCCCAGCCGCAGGACGCACAGCGGCAGAGCCCGCAGGCGCAGAACCGCGCAACGCCGTCGGCGGGCCCGGCGCTCACGAACCTCAGCCGCGAGGACGCGCTGCAGCGCATCGAGGAGCTCGCGCGGCAGCGGCCCGCGTCGGCGGGCGGGCGGGGCGGCGGCATGTCGCAGGCGGGCGCGCCGCAGCAGCAGATCCTGCCGAGCGTGCAGTACGCGAGCGGCTCGGACCCGTTCATCATGCCCGGCCCCGAGTCGGGCGCGCTCGACCTGTACGCGGGCGGCGGCGGCAGCCCGACGAGCATCACGCACTCGGGCCTGCAGGTCTTCACGCTCGGCCACCTCATGCCCAAGTCCACGGGCGACGACGACAGCGCGATCTGGAGCTTCGACGCCACGCAGCACCAGGGCGGCGGCGCGTCGGCCGCGGCGTCTGCGCAGGCCGCGGCGTACGGCTCCGCGTCTGCGAACGGCGCGCCGCCCGCGGGCATGGGCGGCGGTGCCGACTACGACGCGTCGGTCGATGGCGGCGCGGTCTCGCGCCCTGGGAGCGCGCAGAAGCTGCGCGTGCGGCGCTCGACGTTCGTGCCGGGGTGGGCCGTGCCGCCGCGCGTGCTCCTCGTGGACGACGACGCGGTGAGCCGGAAGCTCTCGAGCAAGTTCCTGCAAGTGTTCGGGTGCACGATCGACGTCGCCGTCGACGGCGTCGTCGCGGTGAACAAGATGAACCTGGAGAAGTACGACTTGGTGCTGATGGTCTGTCGAAATGGTTCTTCCTCCCTCTTTCTCCTCGGGCGCTGATGAGGGTGCTCCTAGGACATCGTGATGCCGAAGCTAGACGGTGTATCCGCGACCTCGTTAATCCGGCAGTTCGATCATATGACGCCGATCATATCCATGACGAGCAACTCGAAACCGAACGAGATCATGACTTATTACAACCACGGTGCGACAGAAAAGAAAACATTCATGATATTGGGCTGGTTATTGATTCTCTCGACCAGGCATGAACGATATCCTGCCCAAGCCCTTCACAAAAGAGGGGCTGTTAAGCATGCTAGAGGTTCGCCCCGCGTGTTCCTCCTTTCCAGCAGCGGTCGCTGACAGCCCCGCAGAAACATCTCACGCACCTCAAGACCATCCAGCAGCTCTCGCGCGTCCCGCGCTCGGTGGGCATCCCGCCGCTGTCCGACAGCCAGTTCGACCAGGCGCTCATGGTCACGGCCGCGAACCCGCCGCCGCCGGACGACGACGGCGGCAAGATCAACCCGCTCGCGGGCATGGGCCTCTCGGACGAGGAGTACGCCGCGATCCTGCAGGGCATCGTCAACGGCGAGACGTTCCAGGGCCTCAGCCCGAACTTCAACCTCGTCGAGAAGCGCAGCCTCGACGACGCAGCGGACGGGCGCGACGGCAAGCGCGGGCGGTTCGAGGTGATCGAATGAGATGCGCGCGACGCGCGCGTGCGTGGGATCCTGTTTCGGTCCTGCGTTCGTACCTTTTTGTAGACGATTGGTTCCCGATGCTGTATAATTTCGCCATCCGTCCGTCCGTCCGTCTTGCATTGCCGCTCACCATCCTTTATCTCGCCCATCATCACTACCCCTGGTCCTCTCAGCCTGCTCTTCCATTCGTCCTCGCTGAAGCACCCAATCTTTGCTGATTATAGCGTGTGTCGCCGCGCCGCGCCGCATCATTATTAATACTTGCTTGAAGTCCAAAATAATTTTGTTTGCCTTTTGTTGCTCCTTGCTTGTCTTTGCCGCATCTTTCTTGTCCTTTCCCCACTTTCTTTCTTTCTTTCTTTCTTTCTTTCGCATGTGGCATGTAGCAATTATGGATGTATTGTATAAATGTATCGCGCTAGAAAAAAAAAGGCAACGCCCCTGCCGCACGTCCCAGCGGCCATACACGTCCAGGGGGGTTCTCAATTTTATACCCAGAATCTACGGCTTACTAAAAACGCTTATGTAATTCTTCGTGAGAAAACAAATATCATTTTGAATTTTTTTTGATTGGCCAGCTAAGAGAAACGACTGTGTCGACAGCGTCGTCGTCGTCGTCGTCGTCGACGCCTCGTCGGAAAACTAGGCAATCCATTCGTATCAGATTTCAGATCTCAAACGGCGTGAAGGATCGGCGGATCGACAGAGCTTTCTATATCGAAAATATGTGACGTGTACCTTTACAGTCAGTACCACCAGTCACGGATTGCGGGGAGTCTATGTAACTATGCCACTTGTCGCTATACGTTATATAATTCATGGGGGTAGTAAATACATGTGGACATGCAGCTTATGGATATTGGCAGTGATATAAAAAAGAAGCCTAGATGCGTGATTAGAAAGCCTCCATCAAATGCGTCGATACGTTCCGGTACAGCGAGCGCGCGCCGTCCGTCGAGACGTACTCGGAGACGCACCGGGCTGCGATGCGCTCGAAGTCGTCCGTCGTGAACTCGGCCGCCATCTCGCCGCCCAGTGCGATGATCGCCTCTGACGCGATGGCGAGCCGCTCCTCGGGCGTGAAAGGCACGAAGGGGAGGACCGCTGTGACGCGCGACATCAGCGAAGTCTGTGCGCGATAACTGTCAGTACGCGTGACGGAGTTGTTGGCTAGCTGGAACGCACCCCAAGCCGTTCGGTGACACGCGGGCGAAGGAGATTCATCAGGTCGCGGTATTCTGCTTTCGAGATGATAGTGTCGGCATCCTTGCGCGAGGCGTGATGCTCGAATACGAGGTCCTGCCCTATGTTCGATGTTCCAAGCCAAATGACGTTTCGCACGTCGATGTGTCGACGACCAGCGTCGATCGAACATCGACCTAAGAGATTGAAGGGGCTTAAGTAAAATAAATAGGAACAGAACTGAAATATTGGACGCACCTAGCTCCCATGGTGCAAGCAAAGACCAGAGCGTGCGTTCGTCTTCGTTCTTGTCAATTTCCTGGATACGTGAAATGCGAATTTAACGTGCGATGAATGAAGAAAGAGAGTATAAAACGTACATCAAGGACAACTACGCAGCGCTTTCCCGCATTTTCTTCGAGAAACTCTGCAAGCGTCCGTTCCGACGGTGGCTGATGAAATGTGAAGATAAATTCACGTTCACGAACGATAGCAAAACAAAATGCCACCCACGTCATATGGACTCATAGATGGACACTGCCATAGATCATGGGAGGTCTTCAAGATAGTCATGTTAACAGTGTGCGTCGGGACATCAAGCAAGCTTCCAACTGGGAAAAACAACTTCAATACCATGCCTAACAAGCGAATTTCCTTTTCGCGAAAGATATAATTGCTTACACTTTCTGGCTAACAGACTTTTCCCGTGCCCGCTTGGACCACAGCACAAGACGACGAGCGGGGTCCCGATGGGCTGCTGTGAATGCATGCCGAGCACCCAATACAGGTGCTCTAGTGCACGATCCTGGCCGACGAAGTCGAAGCGCATGCGTGCCAGCGGCCTGAAGTCCGACCGACGCAGCGCTGCACTTGTTTGCGCGGACTGAGGGCCAGCCGCCGTTGCGCGGTTCAAATAGTACTTCATCGCGGGATTCAGTACGCTTTCACGCTTCTTGCTTTTGAGTGGCGTCGTTGCGCCAGGCGGATCCGAAGGCAAGTCAGTTAGGACGTCCCCGTCCTCCTCCTCAACCACATCATCCTGCGTGTGCTGATTGTGCACATTGCGCAAGTCCTCCGGGAGTGCAGAGGGGTCTGCGCCAAATGCGAGCAACGTCTTCACGATTTCCGTCCTGTTCGCGAGCTGGTCGTTCGTCAGGGCGAACTCCAGAGCAGACTGCGGGCCCACGTCTTCGTTCGGACGCGCCTCTCCGCTTGACAACACACGCTCAACCTCAGCTGGGTCATCGCTGGCGATGGCAAAAATGAGCGTGGGTCGCGGCGTTGCGATAGCATGAGAAGGGGAAGAGATAGGAGCAGTAGTGGGTGTGGATTTGGCAGCGGGCGAAGATACGATGGGAGGTGTATACGAGTTGCGTACTGATATTGGGGCAGGAGGTGAAGCTGGAGCTGAGACTGAGACATAAGGCCCACGTAAAGAAGGTTCTCTGGGAAGGACATCGCGGTCAAAACCCGCACTCTCGAACCCACGAGAGAGCTCGTCGAAATCGAAGCCGCGCATAGAGCCAGAGAGAGGACTTAATAAATCAATATTAAATGCATTCTCCCCGTCGGAATCGTTCGAGCGCAGGCGACGATGGGCCCTTTCCACTCCGCCTTGACGAGTATTATCAGGCTGAGCAGAAGAATGCACATCGGAGTTTACGGAACGCCTTTGGGAACCGTCATTAGCATTAACTGGAGGGGAATCATGCGTGGGTATATTCGAGTCGTTGAGATATGCAGAGATTAATGAAGATCTAGCAGATGAATGCTGTGGACGATTTCAATCAAGGTTTATAGAAGACATCAAAGCCGCAAGTGTTTCTCTACTTACCGAATTGCTGTCGACAAATGATCCTTGTGATACACTCCGAAGATGAGATGGAGATGAAAGAATAGAGACTTAAGTCACCGTTTT
Source organism: Phellopilus nigrolimitatus (assembly GCA_021029095.1). Taxonomy (NCBI): domain Eukaryota; kingdom Fungi; phylum Basidiomycota; class Agaricomycetes; order Hymenochaetales; family Hymenochaetaceae; genus Phellopilus; species Phellopilus nigrolimitatus. The sequence goes on from JAJOHG010000145.1 coordinate 22,975, forward strand.
AATCAGGGGTTCAGTAAGATAGTATTTGTAAGGCAATAACTCACCCGAAGAGAAACGATGGCGATGTGAGAGAGAAGGAGAGGGCTGGGAATCAGACGGAGCAGGACTATTTACTCGTGACTAGTCAAAGAAAGAAAAAGGGATCATCAGAAATTGTCAATAAAGAAGATGCCTGGCGAAAACAGACATACGAGTCGAAGTGGTTTTACCCACGATGGCGGTCTACTTGAAGAGGGGTCGGAACCTGTTGACATCGCTGGAGATACGGACCGGGCTCGATTAATATTCGATTCGTATTCCAATTGAGAAGCAGAGCGTGGATGGTTCGCGAAAGCCATATTGCGCAAAGATGCCGAGCTTGAGCGCGAAGTTAGGCTGTCTCGATATAAAGGCGGTCTAGCAGCGAAGGATGCTGGAGATACAGAACGAGCGCGGTTTGAGCCCAGCTCAAACCGAGAGGCCGACAGAGGCTGAGGCGGAAGAGTTAGACTTTGACGGGACGCCATACTTGTGTCGGAGAAGAGGCTATTGCGAGCAGAACGGGGCGACTGACTCCTTGATGAGTGCGCCCGGTCCTACAAAGCACATCAGCGTCTTGTCTTTCGAACACCACGTCAAGAAATAATCACCAGAAGAAGAGACTGTCGAAAACCGAATGGCACCTTCTGTTTACCTGTCTTCTTTGAAACATCTGCCCAGGACGGCCGGTTTGAGCTCGAAGAAGATGCGGAGGACATCGGTGAGGCGGAGCGAGGTGTGCCCTCATCGTACAACGGCGAAGGCGCCGGCCGGACTGTTTTCTCGAGGGACGCGGGGAAGTGCGACTCGCGGAGAACCTTCGTCGGCGATGTCAGCGACACAACCGAGAGCCGTTTTGGACTGCCGACAGTGGAGATGGTCATCTTCCTTCTCCGTTCCAGAAGTGTCTCGAACACAGGCCCGTGCTCGTCCGCTTCCGACTCGACGAGCGTGTCTGATGTGTGCGACGAGTGTGGGTCTGTAGACACGGGCGAAGGGTCGAGGGACTGATCTCTAGAAGAATCCACAATACCCGGTTTGTTAGCAACAGTGGAAATTGGCGCAAGAGTCGGTCCGTCAAGCGACGTTGAAGCGGGTGAGGACGGTTCTCTGTCTGCACTTTGTTCAGACTCATCTCCCAGCAAGTAGTCGATGAAATCGTTGTTGCCAAAAGAAGACTCTGTCTCAGTCAGAGGATCTGGAAATGTAGTAGCTAATCCATGCGAAGGGGCCGAAGACATCGACGAAAGGAGATCGTTCGAACTCTCATGCTTTTTCGTAACCGGTAATGCAAACTCTTCTTTAGAGTCTCCCCTTCGGCTTGTCGACATTGAAGTTCGTTTCGCAGTTGTGTTTTGCAAGAAATGAGGCTGTGGCAGAGATTGTTCTAGCTCGGGAACTGCTTGATCAGTCTGCGGAAGGTAGTCTGCTTTTCCGATGTTCGTAGCATGCGCCCGCTCGTGCTCGACGGCCAGTTCATTGTTTTCGACGACCGGTAGCAAAGAACCTTCTTCGAAGTTTTCCTCGGGTCTTGACAACATTGAGCTCCGATGCGCCGTTATGTGGGGCAGGAAATGAGGCGGCGGCGGCGATTGTTTTAGCTCAGGAGCTATTTGATCAGTCTGCGGAAGACCAGTCTGCGGAAGGGAGTCTGCTTTCCCGATGTTCGTAGCATGCGCCCGCTCGTGCTCGACGGCCAGTTCATTGTTTTCGACGACCGGTAGCAAAGAACCTTCTTCGAAGTTTTCCTCGGGTCTTGACAACATTGAGCTCCGATGCGCCGTTATGTGGGGCAGGAAATGAGGCGGCGGCGGCGATTGTTTTACCTCAGGAGCTACTTGATCAGTCTGCGGAAGGTAGTCTGCATTTCCGCTGTTCGTAGCATGTGCCCGCTCGATGGCCAGTTCATTGGTTTCGACAACCGGTAGCAAAGAACCTTCTTTGAAGTTTTCCTCGGGTCTTGACAGTATTGAGCCTCGATTCGCCGTTATGTGGGGCAGGAAGTGATGAGGCGGCGGCGATTGTTTTAGCTCAGGAGCTACTTGACCAGTCTGTGGATGAAGTCCCGCTTTTCCGATATCCGTGGCCAGATCACCCTCTTCGACGACCGGTGATGTAAGGCCTTCTTCAAAACTTCTCTCAAAGCTCCTCGGGCTTGCTGCCATATGAGGCATGAAATGAGGCGGAGGCTTGGTTTCTAGCTCTGATACTGTTTGACCAGTCTGCGGAGGATGATCCGCATTTCCACTGTTCGTAGGCAGAGTTGAAGGCACAAACGAAGGTTCTTCCGGTACTGACTCTGCTAGACTGCCACCAGGTCCCATGAACGAGGGCTGCGCTGGAGATCCTGTACCCGAACGACATTGCGGCTGTTCTTCCGCTGGCGAAATGATACTGACTTGCGAGAGCCTTTTGTTCGTCCCATCACTATTCTGCGTCAAGGATGGGGGGAGCGGCGGCAGGTCTTCCAGCTCAGAGCCCATCAGTTCGTCGGCACGCGGAGCATTTCGCGGTGTACGGAAGTAATCAGACATGGGCCTCTCCGTCTCATGCGGCGAGCCCAAGTCCTCCAAGTCCTCCAAGTCCTCCAAGTTCTCCATGGAAGACTCAGGCGTCTCGACGGAGTCGATGCTGTCGTCCGAGTAGAGTGTGTTCTCAGCTTCCTGAGAAGACCCCTCGCCCGAGCTCTCTTCCGTCGACGAATCGAGCGTCTCGAGGGACTCGACATCGTCGTCCGAATAGGGATTGCCCCGCGCCGCATTCGGCGTCGCGCTTGGAAGCGCACCGAAAATGGGGGAGACGGGCTCCCGAGTAGGGAAGATTAAGGGGGAAGAGAGTAGGTTCAGCGTCGACTGGCGGCGCGTACCGTGTGATTGCGACGGGTGCAAGGGGTCGTCGGGGTGGTGAAGGTGGTGCGGCTGTGGATGCGGATGCGGCTGTGGATGCGGATGTGGGTGTGAGTGCGGTTGCGAGTGCGAATGGAGCTCGACAGTGTTGTCTTCCAACACTCTGCTTCCGGGACTGAGATGTTGGGTGACAATGGGTGAGGGAATGCGTGCACGGACGGACGGGGCGCGTCTTGGAGTGGATGTAGCTGGGCCAGCGTCCGATGATATAGAAACATTGCCAAAAGGGGGACTAAAAGAGCCTTCAGAGGAATAATTTAAAGGTGCCGACGCGTCCGGTTCTGTAGCTGTGGGCGACAGATGTGCGTCGGGCACGTCGGGCATGCCGGGGGGTGGCAGGCCCTCTGCGCGTGCATCCGGGGTTGGGTTGTCGTATGGAAGAGACGACGAACCAAGTGACGACGAGCTTGTCGCAGTCGATTCTCGAGAAGTGTCCAGCTCCTCTCCCGCGTCCTCCTCTTCAGACACCTCTTCGAGTATCTCCTCGTCGGGACCGATGACATCCGCCAACGCGCTCAGAAGGCCTGAGAGGCGCGGGGAGCGCGGTGGTGATATGACAGAGCGCCGGCGCCGCTCGGACGAGCTCCGCCGCAGCGACGTATCCATGCAATTCTTCGTCTCCAGCGCGGCGCCCGCGCACCCTGCGCTATCCGGGAGCGCGAGGTCCGCGCGGAACGTCGTGGGCTCATTGTTGACCTTCACGCTGTGGATGAAGTTGCACGCGTCCGAAAAGAGGCAGCGTCCTTGGGAGTAAAATGGGCAGGGTCGGGCTGGCCGTCGTGTTTTCGTCAGCAGGGCCACTTCGCGGCTCGAAGGCGGGGGCTACGCACTTTTCCGTTTCCAGTGGGGGGCAGGCGCTGCCATAGATCAGCTATGCATCAGAGGCAGGTGTTGTCGACGTCGGTGATGGCGACGAAGAGGATGGAAAGCGAAGCGAAGGAGGAGGCACGATCTCGGCTGATTTGGCGTTGTGGTGAGGTAAAGTTTCCTGAAAGGCGCCCGGTTAGACTCGGGAAGCAAATCCCTTTGGGACGACCGTGGGACTAATCATGATTGGCGTTAGAGACCCTGCCGTGGGTCCCTGTTGACGCATCCTCTTTGCACCCTGAAGGACAAATCCATTGCTAAATAACTAAGAACATGATGCTAAGAAAGTCCCAATGTAGAAAATGTACAATTCTCTTCTTAAAGTTGAATGAACGATGTATCAATGCCATGAGACAAGTCCCAAATACAAATTTTCTGGAAAAAATGAAAAAAGGTAAGTATTACAGTACATGTATCTGGAAAGGCGCAGCTGCTGACCTGGTCTTCACCACACGAAACTATCTTGGTGCAGTCAAAGCCGACGCAGAAGATACGGCCTTCGTGCCTGCCGCTGAGATCAGCAACCAAACTGCCTGTCTCACGGTCCCAGACCTAGTCCCAGCATATTCAGCACTGAGCTTCATTCACAAGGGTGAGTTAACAATTACCTTTATAGATTGGTCGTAGCTCCCGCTGAGCACAAAATCGGGACCGAGCGCGACACTTCTGACAAGATCGTGGTGCGTCTCACTGACGGTCACGCTCGCCCGCCTACTCAGCGGGCCTACATAACGCCTCTCCCCGCCCTGCCCAAACACACTCCCGCATGCCTCGCATATCGCACAATCCCCACCAGCCTCGCGTCCCATCCCACGACCGGGTAGTGGGTCATGGAATTCCGGCGCCGTGCTCCACCCGCGGCGCTTCTCGATGTCAAACAGCCGTATGTGCTTGTCCGACGAGCCCGACAACACGAGCGGGGGCGCAACGTCGATCGCTGCAATTCCCCGCGCGTGGTGCGCCTCGAACGTGCGCAGCAACATTCCCGTATCTGCGTCCCACACGCGCAGTGACTTGTCCCCCGACGCGGAGACAACCAAAGAGCCCGAGAGCGAGATGGCGTTGACGGCAGCGCGGTGCGTACCGAGGATAGAGCCATTGCTGAGGATTGGCTGAGACGGGTCAGAAGAGTTTCTAAACTTGTATATTCGGACGGTTCGGTCCTTGGAACAAGAGACAAGATGCTGCGAGTCGAAGCGTACGCAGAGCACGCTATCCAGATGATCCGAAATCGACCGCACGAGTGAACCGTCCCGGATGTCCCACACGCAAACGCGGAAGTCGCTTCCTCCACTAGCGAGGTAATTGCCGTGGGCGCACAGACTCAGCACACTCTCGGTGTGCATGCCCTTAAACACGCGTTCTACGCTCCCGGTAGATAGGTCCCACTCCCGCACCGTCTTGTCCTTGCTCCCCGTGAAGAGCACCTGCCGGCCATCTTCTGGATATGTATATAGCTGCAAGCAATAAATAATAGACGTGTGTGCGTTCGGCGTCCCTCGCGTCTGCAGCGTGGAAAATCGGAACGAGTTGTGCACGAGGCGGTTCTTGAGCAGCACATGCGTCTGGTGGAGAAGCTTGTAGTCTGGCTTGGGGGGATCCACCGAGGCCAACGCCGAGGGTGCCGAATGTCTGAAATAAAACGGTCGGAACTTCGACTCCGTGTGCGTCCCCGGCTCCGGAGACGGCTGCCGCTGACGCCGGGTGCTCGTCCCGCGCGCGTGTTGGTTAATCCGTGGCGTCGCTGGTAACCCTCTCACCGCGGGCGCGTGCTGCTCGTCGTGGTGGTACGTCACTTGCTGATTATGGCTCGGGCTCAGGGTGTGGTCCGAGTCGGGCTCCTCATCGTCGCCCATGCCCTCATCATCGAAGTCATCTTCGCCGTCGCTGCCTGCGAAGAGTGGTATGGGCGAGTGTGGGACACGTGGCCAACGCCAGACCCATCCACGTTGGGCGCAGAGTCCCTTCCAGAGCGAGTTGTCGTCTGCAAGAACGTGCCACTTGTGGCTCACGAGTGCACATTTCAGCAGCGTCTGCCATTTGAGGAACGAGAAGACGTGGAGCGCGAGCTCAGAGGGAAGGGTCTACGACATTTGGTCGAGCAATCAGTACCGTGGCGACCAGAGAGCACAGAAACGTGCACTCACGCCAACGATGTCCATCTGCACGCAAGGGGCAATTCGTCTATGCACGCGCGCGATTTGGGCGCGCGGCAAGGACTCGAGGAGCTTGTACACAAGTTCTGCAGTCCGGTATACACGATCAACGATCAGCGACAGTCTCTGCCAACACACACACGCTCCGCGCACACACCTTCACGTTCCTGCAACGGCAGGTGGTCGAGCACGAATGGTGCTTCATCGTCAATATAGCCCTCGTCTGAGAGCCTCATGCCTGGAAGGTGTGCAGTGAGGTGGGTGGGCGGTCGCTTTTGAGAGCGCCGGACAGGATGGAGAGCTTGTATTCTTTTTCATTGACGCGTTTGGATGGCTGATCCGAAATGCTAGCCCAGTGAACGGTCGCCATGCCACGAAGTCCTCCATTGCCATTGGCCAACTGTAATCAGAGTTCATTGGTCGTCTCTTCTGGCCTATCACCAGTAGTCGGCTCAGCACCTTCAATTCAAAGTCATAGTTCTACCGCATCACATCCAGTAGAAATTATAGCAAAAAAAGTACAAAGCAAGCGAAAAATCGGCGGAAGAGCTTAAAGCAATGCGTTGCGCGAGGGGGTATATGTGGCATAAGAATAAATTTGCTGGAAGAAGAAAGAAAGAAAGTCCGCAAAATGCCAAACGAACACATCTCGCTGTATTAATGTAACTAACGTGTCTCCCACTTGACAAGACATAAGCGAGAAAAGGAGATATCGCAAAGAGTTCACTCTGACAGGCGGGTATCCAGAAGAGCTAAGTAATCACAGAAGGGCAATGAAGGGCGAGCGCTGAGAACACTGCATCACCTGTCCTTTAGCGACCTTCATCACACTAGGTAAATAAGGGAAAAGGACATACTTTAATAATGGGGCTGTTGAGTGGACAAACTGCTCATCCGCTTCATGTTCCGCCAGTCGCTGCCGCTCTCCTGCTGTCCGTACCCGACGGAAAGCGGTGCGGCCTGTGCCGCACTTCGGTCCAGACATTCAACCGGGACAACGCCCTGCTCCCCACGAGCGTTCGCGCAAAGCGCCCACCCATCATCGTACGCATTCACTACCTGCACGATCTCGCCTGTCGTGATCGACAGTTCGTCCGGGAGCGTAGGGATGTACACCACGCGCACAACAGCCGTCTCCACTGCCGCCGAGCTCGGGCGGGATGCACCCCAGCCCATAGACGCACCTGATGCCGGGCGAGAGCTTGCCATGCCAGCAGCTGCGGGGCCGAGCGTAGCCGGTGCGGCATCCATTATCGGGTTGTTGTAGCTCACCGGCGGCGGAGTAACGTAATACGTGCTCATCGGGGCGGGCGGGTTTGGCGAGACCGGGCGCGGCGGAGCCCACACCGGTGTCCTTGGTTGGGCACTCAAGTATCCCGGTGAAGACACCTTCTCCGGGACCACAGGCGGCGGTGCATCGAGTACAGAGGCATCGGTGAACTTGTCGCTGATCTCCGGATACGCGCCGGCGCCCCATGTGTTTCGCTTGCGCTTGCGCCGCTGGATGAACGTCTTGCGAACCGCGAAGATGAGGAGCGCGAGCCCTGCGAAGACGCACGCTGCAACGATGCCGCCGGTTGCTGCAGGTGTCAGACCGCTGCTGGACGAGGACGAGGATGACGTAGCGCTCGCAACACTCGCGCTGGAAGTAAGCGACGATGCGGTCACCGTGCTGACCGCTGACGTCGTGTTCGAGACAGCGGTTGAGCTCGACGTCGTCGTCGGCGTTGACGAGGTGCTAGACGCCTGAGATGTGGTGGATGTAGCCGACGAAGACGTGCTGGACGTCAACTGCCCAAGCGACGTAAGCTGGAGAAGCGGATTGGCTATCGACGACGTCGTAGAACTCGACGTCGAAGTCGCTGACGAAGTCGTCGTCGTAGCGTCTGTGGCCTTCGTTGTCGCCGATGTCGACGCCGAAGTTGTCGAGTCCGTCTTCGTCGTAGCTGACGCTGCCGTAGTTGACGCTGCCGTCGCTGTCGTCGCTGTCGTCGCCGTCGTCGCCGTCGTCGCCACCTCCGCACGGCGCAACTCCTGATGGCGCGCGTGCGCGACCTTAATCTTATGGAAGTCGTGCATTACTTGTGCTGAGCTTGGTTATCTTGACTAGCAGGTAACCTCTGAATTGACGTGGACGAGTCGCCGAAGGCTGGGTTGGCTTGGGTTGGTTACGAGCTCGGAGAGCGAGTGATGGAAGGTTAAAAAGAGCGTGAAAGCGTGTAAAGAACGGAATGCCGACGCCAAAGGCAGTCGACGGTGTTTTAATGTATGTTGTCGAGGATGTGCTAGTGCTGAGGCAAGAGGATCGAGGAAAGCAAGGGCGATGAAGAAATGGAGAAGCGAGTTCAGTGGAGGGCAGCCGATGCCAGCTATTTCCTATCCGGGACTAACTCCTTACCGGTCCTAAACCCTAGTTACGAAAAAACAAATACATTATTCCTTTTTCTTTCCAGAGAAAACAGGATATAAGTAGCATACACGAGCCATCTACGTAAATTCGATCTGCTGTAAACTATCAAAAATGCACCTTCCTGCGTTTTTTTGAAGGCGTCACCACAATCGACTCTCCGGAATAGCTCACGTTTCGGGTCTGATCGACGTCAACGTCCATGATTTCACCGAGCGCAAGCAACGCAGATGCAGCACCTTGCCCCATCGACACAGTATCCTCGGACAGCTCCACAGTACTCTCTGCTTTGGTTGACTCCCACTCGTCTTGTGGCAGGCGCAAGAGAGGGAAACTGAGTTCTTCCGTACACTGCGGGGCCGTCTCGAGGAAGACTGGATTCTGACAAATCTATGAGCGACGGGCGTTTGTCCGCTTGTGTAAGAGAGAATTATTACCTCCAGGTATTGTCGGATACCGATTTCTTCGGCCATCCCCGGAAGCTTACTCCCTATCCCCTTGTAATCTCTTCGCCGTTGGATCATGTACTCCTCGAACGTCGACCTAACACACACAAAGATTCAGTTAGTAAGATGGATACCCAACCCGTTGATATTTCAAAAGCTAACCGAATGGCCAGAGTCTTAACTAGAATTAGAAACAAAATAATCAATTCTCCGAAGCCTTGCCAAAATCATCGTACTTACCGGTAACAGGTCGATTTTGGCCGATACGGTGCACTCGCTGAAATTCGTAAACAAATAAAATACAAATATGAACAAAAAACTGATAGCATTTCAAATTAACACATACCTTGATCGCCTGGCTCTCGACGTCGGCGTGCCAAACGGGCTCACAAAAAATAACTCGTGATGCCGACACGATGTTTCTACAGCCATTCTGTCAATTATCGATTGCAAACTCATTAGAATGAGGGGTACGCACAAACCACGCGCGCCGTGCTCGAGCTCCATCAGGAACACTCTGTATGTTTCTGACGTCTCGAAAGTCGTGAGCCACTGGTCGCGTTGTTTAGCGTCCATGAAATGGAGGTATTTGACGCCCAGCAGATCCAGCCCTTCGGAAATGTGCACGAGGTTGAACAACTGACTCGAGAATATCAGGATCTTCTCTGTTGCAGCGTACTTGCGAACCTTTACGTTTGAAGAGGGAGAAGAAAAAGAAAGAGACGAGTTGTCAGATTGTGCGAGTACTGAAGAAAAGAAAAGAAAAGAAACACTTCATCTAGGATGTAATTCAGTTTCGACGAAGTTGAATTGCCAACTCTCATTTTCGCAATTGGAGACATGGACAGTAACTCCGCAGTCGCCCGCAAGGACTCGGGCTTTGAAGGCGATGCTGGTATAATCACCGGCAGGCCTTCCTCGTCTGCTTCCGCAAGTGCCTTGAGCCGCTCCTGAGCAAGTCGAAACTCCTCGTGCTTTTCCTGCAGACTCTCTTTCGACTCCATTGCGCGACGAACATGGCCTAGTTTCGCCTTGTCCACCTCCGTCCCCTCCCTCTTCCTCTTCTTCCCCTGCTTCGGAGCATCCTCCGACGCGCGCTCGGACCTGGGTTTGCGCGCTTCGACGTACGCTAAGAGTGCGCGTTCCTTCTCACGCACGAGTGCCGCGCGTTCCGCTAGACGCTCCTCGGATGCGAGCGGCTGCCGCATGACTGCGTCACGCAGCTCCATCGCGTACTGGGGGTACATGAAGAACGCGTTTTCGCGTGTGTACTGCGGATCATGATGGGCGATCCCCCACGCCTGCTTCGTGCGTACCGGCGCGTGGAGGATGCGGTAGGGCAGCTCCAGCCAACGTTGCATGCTGCGAAATTGTGGGTTGTGGAGTGCTTTGAGTCTAGGCACGTTTCGTTATTCAGGTTCCTAAAACAATTGAAATAGTGATAGTGTACCCACAGATGAATAATTGCGCGTTCGACTAATTGAATATCTTCATTGGGCTGCCCACGCTCCTTCGCATGTAAGATAGCCTGTTCGGCGCGGTGTATGTTATCAGGCAACTCGTAGTCGAGCACATCCTCGTCAACGCGCCAAAAGAGTGAGCTTCGCACTAGTAGTCAGGAAAACTGTCGTAAATCGAGACAGTAACTAATTATCTTACTGTGACAAATTCTGAATCGTCTGTGCTAAAAGAGCTGTTTTCTGTATTTGAGAAAGGTATAAGCGCAATCCACGAAGGCAAACCATAACGAATTTATCACGCACCGAAGGATGAAAGAGGTAGTCCTAGATAAAATATACCATGCTTAGAGAGCATACCTATTTTTTATGCTTTTGACTTACCTGATCCTTGCGTTCCGAATCGACGGCATTGACGACGATGAACGACAACATAACATCATACGTCATCTGACCGTACTCGTCCAGGTCAAGCAGCACTGTCTCCTCGCGGACGGGGGGTAGCCGGACGCTCCGCTCGATATCCGCAATGCGATGGCGCACCATGGACATGGACATAACTTGCTCTAGTACGCGCGTCGCACCGGGTAACGGATCTGTCCTACCTTCTGCCTTGGAACCAAAAAGCGGCGACGTTACGTGATTCCTAAATGCGTGCGGGTCGGCCGCGAAGGGAAGCACGCCGAGAAAAGAGGTCATCATCTGACCAAGCTTGCGTACGTCTACACGATCCGCGCGACTCCAGATATGCGCCGGGTACTGCAGGTCAATGATGTCGTCCTCATCGTTCTTGTCATTGCCATCATTATCTTCGTTGTCGGCTAAGTTAGCGTCGCCGGCGTCAATGGAGATGTCCACTCTGTCCACAGGTACGTTCGCAGTCTCATCTACGCGAAGCTTATACATAAGGGAAAGCTGATCCCGCGCGTTGTTGTCTTGTATCGGCATTTCACTTTCTTCAATGCCGTCTTCTGCATTTGAGCCGAAATTGAGCCCGAGCAGGTTCGTCGTTGGAGTGCCGGTCACGATCCACCTGCGCTCCGCGCTAATGAGCTCGAGGAAGTGATTCATCCCAGTCGATTGCGTAGCGGCATTGTGGCCCTCGTCGCGAATGAGCCGCTTCCAGCGAACCTGGAGAAGCGAAGAGACACCGAATGGCGGCGTGCATTCGCAGTTGGGAACACGGCTGTGGGAGAAGGATGGACAATGGCAGATGTAGCCTGTCTTTAGCGCAGATAGGCCGTTTGCTAGCGCAGATCGGCCTTTTCTCAGAGATGCTTCGTCACTAATTCCTATATACGTATCATCGTAAAGTAACACACGAAAAAAAGGAAAAGTGCGTACCAGTGTCTTTGATAAGCACAATCTTGTGAATGGCCGTGAGCTGACCAAAGAAAAAACAGAAAACAGTACAATCCTCACATCATAATCAGATGCTAGTCTACGCGGAGGTGGTATATCCGTCTTCTGCTTGATGACTAGCGTTCTGATTGAACTTGAGCAGTGTTTCAGGATCTCAGAATTCCACTGGGCTTGCAGGGTTCGGGGCACAACAATGAGTGTCGCGGCGGTCAAATACATTACCCGCGGCTGCTCTCTCGTCGGCTGACAACGTAGAAACTCCCTCGCGAAATTAGGCTCAACGTGAAGATAGAACGGCGTATTGTTCATAATGGGTTTCCATAGCCGACAGTTTTCCAGCTCGTCCTCGTACGCGCGAGTATTAACGTTCTCCGGGAGACCCTAATATAATGACAGAGAATCTCGACCAGACTTGGAAACTTACGTGCGCCCTTTGCAGCACCTCTTTTCATAGCTAAGCTTCGAGCTGAAGCAAAGCTGTGGTGAGGAAAATGCCGTAAAGCAAGAGGCGTCAAAATAACATTGGAGCAATGTTCAGGGGGCTGAGAAAGCGTATCGAGGGTTGCCAGTATAAGCGCAAGAATCATAACTGTTTTACCAGTACCTATACAAATGTCAGGCTTATGCTTTAGAAAAGAGCGGTATAAGGGTGTCATACCGAGTTCTTCACATAAGAATCCTCCTCTGTTTTGAGAGATCCGAGGGCGTGAATAAAGCAACTCCATGGATGCGGGTTGAAGGTATAAAGTTTCTCCCATCATACCGTTGATAGGAACATACAAGGGGTCGTCGATTGTTTTTCCCTGCTCTTCCCTCTCCAACATTGTCGCCACTGACTCACGTTGATAGGTAAATAGAGAACTACGCAAACGACACATCTCAGGTAAATGTATATCGGTTCTTGTTGTCGCGAGGTTGTTGAAAATCTGACCGAGCGTGCTTTGGTCCTATGAATACAAGTCAGACTTTGCCTTGAGAATCTGATCGCACACTACTTACTTCGTTCGATGGAAAAAACGGCTCGATAACGGTCTGCGAGTTGAGAAGTTGATCCTCGCCATACCAGGTCGAACGTCTCTTACTGACGTAAGCAAGAACATGTCTTAGATACTTGCGCGCCGGTTTGAGAACCTTGACTTCGTCGCGTACGCGAAGACTTAGAGAGCCCTTACTTCCTTGTAGGTCGTAGGGAATAAGGTAAACTCGGATAACGATGACCCTCGACACATGCAGCGTCCGATAGGTAGCCAAAATAAAGTTTTTCTTTAGCAAGAACTCGAGGGCATTGAAAAGCTCAGAGTTTTGAACAGACAGGTGCGGTCGGAGAGTCTGAACGTCACGAAGAGCGTGCCATCCGTCCTCAGCGTGCTGGTGATCACAGAAGTTGTTTATTGAGAGCAATGGGAGAGTAATAGTTCCCGCGCTAAGAATGTCTTGGAGAAGGCCCGCGTGTACGGTGGTCTCGGCGAAGCGGGAGGTATGCCGCTCGACGTCGCAAGAAGAGCAGCACGTCGGGCACGACGTTAAGCTCGTCGAGGATCCTGGAGCTGTGGTAGCAGCACACTCAAGCATTGATGGTCACTGGGAGAGCATAAGTAGGCGTCCAGCGCCTGTTTATATCCTAGGATGGGCTGAAGGTTTGGCTGTAGGCGAGGCGATGCTCGGAAGGCGGCTGCTTACTAAAAATAGAGGCGCTGATCTCGGAGTAAAATACCACGTGATCTCCTGCTCACCGTGTCAATCGGCGTGCTCGACTCTTCCTCACCGTTCTTTCGCATATTCGTCGTCATAAGAATGTCGTCCACACCGTGTCTCAGGCTTTTTGGTCAATCCGCCCGCCGACCAGTCCTCAAGCCAAAGTTCTTCGCTGCCCGTCGATGCAATTCGTCTCAAGTTCAAGCACAATCCCTGCCCGAGAAAAACCCACTCGCCTGGCAGGAGTACCTTACCATCCGCGGACGTAAGCGTAAATGGGAGTTGGTCAGTCATAGTTCCTCTTTCAGACGTCCAATCCAAAAAAAGAGAATAGCGACTGACGGAGCGATGTCGGCGTGTATCTCTGACAGGCTGCGACGATCCCGAGTATCCTCATCGGTTTCGGTGCAGGAGCAGCGTACTTCGGCGCACAAGAGATAGACGGGTCTAAACCAATTTTTGTGTGACATTTCTTAACTTTTCGCTATTGGTTCTTCAGCTCATCAATGTCATGTGAAGGGCTTTGACCCTTTGTTTGTCTATGGCTTCGCGACGCTTGCATGCGGAGGTGCGTTTGTATCCACTCGTCCTCCAGTGTTTTCCTGATCCTCGCAACTCTTCACAGGTGCGGGTTACCTCGTAGGCCCCATCATCGGTTCCTCGATATGGCGCCTCACGCACCGGCGTAGTGTTGCCCTCATTGAGGCGCGCGACCGTCAATTTCATCAGCACATCGTTAAAAACCGTGTCGACCCCACTGCCCAGAGCGCGACGAACCCCGTGCCCGACTTCTATGGTGCGTCACGACTCTGCTATGTGCACCTTCTTTTTTACGCTTCGTCCTTCTGTCTCTTCCGATTATTTCCCCTTACATTTTCTCATATTCTCGTCTCGTATCTTACCCTTCGTCGTTGTAAATACTCAACTGACTAAATCTATCTACCCGACAATTACAGGTGAGAAGATTGGTTCTCTGCACCAGTACCGCCAGTGGTTGCGCGACCAGTCACGGTATAAGCGCAAGGCGAAGTGGCTCGAGGACGAGAACCGCTAAAGGTTCGATCGCCTGGGACCTTTGTTCAGGTTTCATCAGCACAGTTGTTGCGCCACTCTGCATTCGTTGCCCTGCATTTTATCTAGAATCTAACCTTTCACCTTGGAGAGCCTAGAAACTCACCAGCTTTTAGTCCTATCGGCCTCTGTATGTGCTCGTCCACCCGCTGATAACTAACCAAAAAACGCTACTCAGTTGACTGTTCTCCTTGCTTTTCATCTTATTATCGTATATACAGCTACAGCTGCAGCTATCGCACATTTGCACACTCGTGATATATACAGGCGCCTACCAGACTACACACCTACACAATTCACAAACACATTTCAGCACCATACTTTAGAGCAGATGATGGTCTGGATGTCGGACTGTCCAAGGCTATATCGAAGGCACCGACTTGCGGAAGCTACTACTTAAGTTAAAAGGCAGCGCTCGCGCTGAGGAAGGACGAGGATCTTAAACATACTGCGCAGAGACGTCACCATCCAGTGCTCGCACCCGTAACCTGTAATAGGCTAGGGAGGGTATATGAACTAGGAGCTTGTATGAGAGAAGGAGGGAACGCGTGAGCAGTAAATTAAGAATAAGTTAGAGGTGAACAGAAATATGAAAACAGGGAACGTCAGTGCGAATGAACAAAACTAATGGCGTCAAAGAAAGAAAGGAAGAAAACGAGTGTAAAATAGATCTCGAAGTTATTGCGATGAGCTCGAGTTCTTCGTGCCAGAACTCGAGCCACAGACCAGTGCGTGCATCGCTGATCTGGAGGCTTGCGACCCGAGCATCGCATTCACATCTACACTAGCATTTGAGCAAGAACTCACGTTGCGTGTTGGGCGGTCCGTACCCGCGATACAGGAGCGCGGAACGACGCCCCGTTCGGCGTCGTGCACGCCGATGCGTTGCACTTCGCACCACCCATCTTTGAACTCCCTCAACAGGTGCAGAACTTCTCCACGGCGCACGAGAAGCTCGTCGGGCATGGAAGGGGACGGCGTGAACAAACGCGCGACAACTACGAGATGCGGGAGCTTCAAGTTGCAGGTAACTGGCCTTGAACCTGCGCCAAATGTCCTAGCCTCGAATCCGGCTGATGTCGAGGGCATATGTTTGACGGTCGCCTCAATATTGCTTGTGCTCAAGGCCGGGGAGTCAGCATTGGTCAGCTTAGACTCCGGTAATAAATCGACGCTAGTCACGCCCGCCGAGGAAGAGTTGGAGTCTTCGAATCGTTGAGTATGATGAGATGTCTCGTTATTTTCTGTGTCCTCCATGAGTTCCACAGGAGGAACCGAGTCCATACGGGTCGGACTGGTCACATTCACCGTTGCCGTATCCAGAGAGCCGCTGTATGATAAGTCCGAAGTGGCTTTGGTTTGCGCTAGTATTGTCTGCGTCACATCCGCGATTGTGATGATTGGTACAGGGACACGCTTTGGCGCAGGCACCTTCGGCAGTTGAGCGGATGACGCGTCCTCGCGGGCCTGTAACTGTAGATGCGCGGGCTTCTGTTTCTGTCTCTGTCTCTTCGAGCCGAGAGGTTCCGGACTTGAAGAAGATTTTGCGCTCGTCATCGCCTCTGCAGCACACGGTGCGTTTCCATTCATGGGCATGAAAGCTAATGCTGTCGATGACAACGGTGGGACCGTATCGAATGACTTGATGGCAGATCGTGGGGAATGCATGATAGCTGCTGTTATGCGCGAAATGCGCGAACCCCGCTGCACTACTGGGGGAGGCAGGGCAGACACGACGAAAGGTCGCGGAATAAGATCAGGGCCAAAGCTTGTCGCGGCACCCTTGTCCATGTCCAAATTCTCCGGTCTCTTCTTAATCTGAGGGATCCATCCGACGTCCATGTCGACATCCGGATACGGAGGAAGCAGGTGTGCCTTCGCGAATGGCTGCAAATTGTCGTAACCGAGGTCGATTATCGTTTGCGTGAAGAATGGGTTCCTCTTCTCCGAAATGATTCTTTCTGGAAGAGGAGACGCGCATAGGCTCAAATGCTTGAGAGATAGGGACTTGGGGCTGGTCCTTCGCTTGCGTAAGAACTTTCTTATTTTCCAGGTGGCGACACCTGTTTTTCGAAATCGGGTTAGATATGTATTTTCAAGATTGAAATAACAACTAATTGACGAACCTAGCACGATCACCCCGAGGAAGACAATGAGCCCCGTGAGTACTTTTGTTGAAGCCGTGAGAGATGGAATAGTGGCCACCGGTGTGCCAGAAGGGCCCACGACAGTGTCGCGCTTCTCGAGTATAAGAGTCGGAGCAGATTGACGTGCATCCAACCCAGTAAGCCGACTTTGGGAAAAGCCTGCCTGAGGCGAGTGTCGCTCAGCGACGTGAGCGAACCCGCGCTCGACTGATTGGAAGCGCAAAGAAGGAGCCATGGCCTAAGGAGGAAAAAGGAATGAGAAGGGACCGCCGGCACAGTCCTGCGAAATCCAGTATCTGAGTAGATGCGCATTAAGTATCGCTCTTCGCTCATCTTTCAGATGGCGTCGGTGAACACTGTTTTCGACTTCATCAGAGTCAATGTGCTTTCGCACATCTCCTGCCACAAAAATAAATGATATCTAGATTTCATACTTATCAATCATGATGGGCTTCACATTTTGTCAGGTCCTCTAAGTGGTAGGAGGGCTTCTGAATACCGATTCGAGAACTTTGTAACTGACGATAACCACGGGTATGGGTGATGCGATGTTGGTGAGAAATGCATGAGTACAGGCACACGCATTGAGTGATCGAGCTTAGCAGGTCAAGCCAATGAATGATACCAGAAGATCATCTTCATGAGGCAACATGATGATCCATCACCACTGTTGCACGTCGTCAAGGACTCAGCCCTCCGCGGATTTGGGGTCAATGCAGTACGCTCGCTAGACCCCCGAGAACAGCCAGCGGTGATTCATCACTGAGAACGTATATGGCCTAGAATCGAAATAATCAAGTGAATTGTGAACAATGTTATCACTGTGTTCGAGCCCTCTGTGAAAGTAGACGACGTGCCTATTTGAGTCAAGTGTTCCTCTGCAAAGCAATACATGTCCTTTCAAAATTATCTGTGCAGGTGGTGCAATAATTCAGGAAAAGGATTATATTTAGAAATCTATGACTAGTCACGGAAAAGGCCAGACAGCCTACCGGATGGCCTTTTGATAGGAAGGAGTATCGAGAAGAGCTAGACGCGTGTCTGCACAATTATTTTCAATCTGAATGAGTATCATTTGAGATGAAACTCGGACTGGCCTGATGTAACATTTCAACGTCAGGCCCAACAGACAGGAACGTACAGAGACATCGGGACAAACGATATCCCTCGACACACGACATTAGAGGTTCCTGTACGGCCAGATTCTAAAAAAAGGAGCCAATTAGAATAAGGCAGCCTGGCACGTGAATCCGAAGGAACAAGGTCATTTCATAAATTTGTCTCTCTCCATGCCAGAGTAACAAAATATAATTCGACGGGCAGATATTCAGCAAAACAGTACAGAACTTGTATCAGAGGGGCTTGCAGGATTAGAAGAGCACTTAGGGTTATACACTTCACCATCGATCGCCGCCGCTGCGGCCGTATCCCCCACCCCCTCCATAGCTTCCGGAGCCTCCAAACCGACCTCCACCACCACCTCGTCCACGGCCTCCAGACCTTCCTATAACCGATCATTAGTTAAAGACCGTGATTGCAAGGATGGAACAATTTACCTCGACCGCCGCCTCCGCCAAGGGAAGCCATTTCTTCAAGTTCAGGCGGAACATCGGCCTTTGCCTCGCGAAGGATAGTAATAAGCTCGCGTGCAGACCTTGCATTATCTGTAGTGAAATAGGTGTATGCCGTGCCTTCTGTTCCCGCGCGCTAATAAAATGTAAAGTATGAGTTTAACATTGCAGCAAAGGTATGTAAATAAAAACGTACTCCTGTGCGGCCAATGCGGTGTACGTAGTCCTCAAGATTATTTGGGAAGTCATAGTTCTAGAGACCCAAAGTTAGCTATGTCTTCCATCCATTTAGAAAAATCACTAACAATGACATATCCGATGTCCTTGACGTCTGTAAAGGCGTCCAGGTTGCGAGATTGTTAGACCAATGGTGCAACGAAGAATCGTGAACAAGGACGCAGAATCGATATACAAAAAGCGTCAATAACTTTAGACATCAAAATGAGTATGCGCAGAAAGGCGAGCCCCAGGCGAGACCTCCGCAGACAAGATGTTGCGAGAGGTCCATGTACGGCACCGAGCCCAAGACAGATGAAGCATACGTCGAAATCCGTTTGCAGTGATGAAGTTCCAGATATCAAGCTCACAGTCCTTAACCAGTGGCATCCCAAGAACAGTTTCAGATGTCCTCGAGATACTCTCAGACAGACATGCAGCAAGGTATTTCATCATGTCCAATCCGATGGTCAAGGGATGCAAGAGACAAAAGAGATCATCACAGGACATCGAGCGTAGCCCTGTCTTTATGCCGGAGACGTACCCTAGGAGTTTCGGAAACATGTTTTGCACTGCAAAACACGAGACCAAAATATACAGTGGCTTAGCTTTGAAGGGTTAGTAAGGGGTTCTAAGGGACAGTAAGGGATTCTGCCCCTGCCACTGCACGTCACTCGCCGAAAGAAATCCCACACGGAAGTAATGGGAGTATAGAACGATGTACATACCGAGACCACGCGATGCGACGTCCGTGGCAATGAGAATCGGTGAGCGGCCTCCCTTAAATTCACTAAGCACCCAGTCACGTTCGCGTTGTTCTTTATCGCCATGGATAGCCAAAGCAGGCCAACCATCCTGCCTCAGGTATTTGGTGATGTCGTCCGCCACGCGTTTCGTTGCAACAAAAATAAGAACCTTCGCGTTCTCGGTGCTGATGGTTTCCAGGTGATTGATAAGCTTAGAGCGTTTTTCAAAGTCGGTGCAGACTTCAATGACCTGGCGGATGCTGTGATTAGCTGTCAACTCCATTTTGCCTACGTTGACCTGGATCATGTCATTCAAAAAGTCCTGAGGGGATATCAGTAATTTGCGAAAGGACGATTATGAAGATAATTCGAACATTGGCGAGCTTTTGAACATCTTTCGGCCAGGTTGCACTGAACATCAGAGTCTGCCTGTCAGGTCTAATTTGACTGACGATCTTGCGAATTTGAGGCTCAAAACCCATATCAAGCATGCGGTCGGCCTCGTCCATAACAAGATAGGTCACTCGGCGAAGATTGGTCTTCCCACTTTCAAGCATGTCAATCAGCCGTCCGGGAGTCGCAATGGCAACTTCGACTCCACGTTGAAGGTCCCTAATCTGAGGGCCTTTAGGTGCGCCGCCATATATAGCGGTGTTGCGAATGCGAGAGTTGGACCCGAATTTCGTGCATTCCTGCTGGATTTGTACGGCAAGTTCGCGGGTCGGTGCAAGAACGAGAGCAATCGGTCCATCACCAGGGGATAAAAGAGGTTGTCTTTAAGAGAATTATTTAATCAATATGCTTGAGACGCGCACAGAAACCGTGACTTACGCATTGATATGCAACATAGCTGGCAATGCAAAAGCGATGGTCTTCCCACTTCCTGAATTATGGCATCAGATCTCCGTAAGAGCATGTGTTTTAGAGTAAATACGCACCGGTTTGTGCAATGCCAACCATATCTCTACCACTCAAAGCCATCGGCCAAGCCTGGCATTGGATAGGCGTAGGTGAAGGGAAACCTTGAGCCTTGATGGTACTCAAAAGATACTCTGGGAAACCAGCTTCCTCGAAAGTTGTGACTGGTTTCGGGACGTTTCTACCAGTGACCTGAAGATATAGAAGTCCATAAGAGCACATGGGAATGAGAACGAAAAGACGTACGATGATTTGCCTTTCCTTACGAAAATCGTGCACATCACCCTCGCTGCGAGCGGCTACCCGCTTGTCCTCAAGATAAAAGTTCTTCTCGAATTTTTCCAGACGCTGATGGTCCCAGTCGATATTCTTCAAGTGGTTCCCGAGATTGCTCCCCCTGTCATTCCCCCTGTCATTCCCGCCATAACTACCACCGTAGCCTCCGCCACTAGCCCCACTGTATCCTCCTCCAGTATAGCTGTCAGAACGATGACCTCCGTAACTCATTGCCAGGCAAATGTCGATGGTGGTAGGTGAATATGAAGAGAGATGATGGGAGTCGTCGGTCAAACGCAGTGTGCATCACTATCTCCGTCACAACCGAAAATTACAAATCTCACGCTGATCCTCACGCGGTCGGTCGACAAACGACCGTGTACTGTGTTCGCCCGCACAAAGCGCCTTGCGCGCGTCGTCGCCGATAACGACGTGCATATGCATACGGACTGACAGGTGTCTTGAGTAAAAGGCTCCTTTACCTGTTCACGCAGCGGGTCACGGTCTAAGGAATTTCCCTTGCCGACATAGACTGCCTTCACATATCACTGTTGCGAGCTAAGCTGCAAGGTATGAATCGACTTTCAAATTAGAGATGTACTTGACCTAATATTCTCAAGCTCTCATGGTCGGGGAGTCGCTAACTAGACGGGTCTCCCACTGGTTAAACGTCTCTAAACGCGAAAGCAGGCATCACGCTTATATACCTCTTTCGAATGTGGAATCTGTATCGCAGACCTCCCCAGTCTCTATTGCAATAGATGAAGGAGCAGGCACAACACACGTGCAATCAGAGAATGCACATGAAGACGAGAAAGACACAGCAGATGGTAGTGATACTGGAGGGCAAGATAGCTCCGAAAGCCCTACTGCTGAAGAAAATGTGATGCTTCGAAGAGTGGTGGATGACATCCCCCTCGCTGCATTCACAATCGTTATAGTTGAGCTCTGCGAGCGTTTTGCGTTCTATGGATTATCTGGTGTCTTCCAAAATTACCTTCAGAACCCACTTCCGATAGGTGGAAAGGGCACGGGCGCTCCAGCATCCGTCAACGATCCTGTTCCTGCAGGTGCTTTAAATCTCGGTCAGTCAACCGCCAGTGGGCTCCAGCAGGTTTTTTCAGCTTTCGCATATGTGTTTCCCTTGTTCGGAGCCATCATTGCCGATACAAAATGGGGAAGATACAAGACCATAACCGTCTTTTGCGCGGTGTACTTTGTTGGCCTTTTTATCATTACAGCTTCATCTTTCCCATTTTTTCTAAGGGTGGGATTGGGTTTACCAGGATGGCTATTTGGTGCATTTATAGTCGCGGTAGGCACTGGTGGTATCAAAGGTGGGCAAGACTGATCGCTTTGTCGTAAATTTGGTCAGCTGAAAGTTTTTATAGCAAATGTATCTCCCCTTGTAGCAGATCAATACCGCAAGACTGACATGTTCATTCGTACTATAAACTCTGGCGAGCGCGTCATCGTTGATCCAAGTTTGACTATATCGCGTATTTATAATCTCTTTTACTGGTGCATAAACGTCGGTTCGCTTTCCGCAATCGTGACTACGCAGCTTGAAAGACGCGTTGGGTTCTGGGCTGCCTTTACGCTACCGACTTGCGTTTTTGTCGCTACGCCACTAGTTCTTATTTCAGGTTCGAAACTTTATTACAAAGTCGCACCCCGAGGAAGTATAATCGTGGAGGTGTATAGAGTAGTAAGGCTGGCATTCAAGGGATTATTGACGAATCCCGTGAGGTTTCTTCGCGAGGTGAGATCTTTTTCCCCTTTTCCTGGTCTACTTCTTATTTTTTGTCCTGAAGGCAAGGACTACAGGGATCTGGAATCGTGCAAAACCAAGCTTACTTGTCAGCAGTGACGATACCCAAGATAAGAATATCGGGACGTCTATGATAACTTGGGACGATTCCTTTGTTGATGAAGTCAAACGCACTGCCCGTGCTTGCCAGATCGCGCTCTTTTTCCCCCTATACTGGGTCGCATATAATCAGATCACGACAAACCTCGTCTCGATGGCCGCAACTATGTCAACAAATGGCACACCGAACGATTTGCTGGCGAACTTTAACCCCATCACTCTTATAATCCTCCTGCCCACTATGGACGTAATAGTGTATCCTAGCCTGCGTCGCATCGGCATTGTGCTGCGGCCTATCTTCCGGATCTGGCTCGGATTCATGTTCGCTGCCCTCGCAATGGTGTACAGTGCTGTACTTCAGCATTTCATATATAGCACAAACCCGTGTGGCGAGTACGTAGGTACGTGTGCTCAACCAAGCTCAATTATCGTTTGGGTGCAGGTGCCGAGTTATGTGAGTCCATTTGTCATAACCAATTTCCGACTGGGTTTGACTTTTTGCGATGTAGGTCCTCATTGCTATCTCTGAGATATTTGCATCGGTATCCGGACTCGAATATGCTTATAGCGAATCTCCGAAAGGCATGAAGTCTATCGTTATGAGTTTCTTTCTGCTCATGTCTGCCGTTGGAAGTGTGCGTGTTTTTATTACTCGACAATTTTTTCTTGTCTGGAACATTAAGGTTAGGTGATAAATGCGTTTCTCGCACCGTTCGCTCAGGATCCTAATCTTGTGAGGAACTATACGGGAATCGCGTTAGCTACATTCGTCGCGGGAAACCTCTTTTATCTTTGCTTTTGGCGCCGTGACCGGAATGGTTCGTCGTTTGTGCTACTCTTTTCTTCGGACTACTCTTACAGAGATCCTTACATTTTCCAGAGGAATATGGAAATGCGATCGAAAAATGGAATCCCGGTCTTGACAGCCAAGAGGCACTGAATTCGTGAATCCTCGTGCATATTTCTTCAATTGTTTATCACTTTGTATAGATTAGTTCTTGTATTTCTTGTTCCAAAAATTGACTGGATGCCTCAGCCGAGCGTCAGCACAAATGAAATGACCACGCTTCGTGTCGCGCGTCAATTCTTCCCACGCCAATATGTTTCCGCTCTTCAGCTTTCTCCTCTGGCTGTTCGCTCTGCTCAAGAGCCGCACAGAACGCATTGCGCTCAACATCCTTTCGGCGGGCCCGATTCCGCGTCATGTCGCGTTCATCATGGACGGGAACAGGCGCTATGCGCGTGGAAAGCACATAGAGGTTGCCAATGGCCACGTCGACGGATTTCAGACACTGCGACGGGTGCGTATCTATTCCAGTCCTCCTCTAGTAAATCCATCTCATATTATGGAGTGGTGCCTGTTCCTTTAGCTACTAGAAGTCTGCCTTAATTTGAACATCAAATGTGTTTCCGTGTACGCGTTCGCCATCGAGAACTTCAAGCGGCCACCGGAAGAGGTGGACGCGCTTATGAAGCTCGCAAAGGACAAGCTCCATGAGCTATGCGAAAAGGGGTGCGTTTCTCAGGTACCCCTTGTCGTCTAGAAAGGCTTCTTGCTGAGAAGAAGCGTGTAGGAATCTACTTGACGAGTACGGCGTGCGCCTCTGCGTGCTCGGTCGCACGTCGATGCTGCCTGTGGACGTTCAGGAAGCGGTGCAGAAAGCAGAAAACATGACACGGCACAATGACAGGTGTGTTACAAGTTTATTTACCAGCAAGCTGAAACAAACGATTGCGCCCATAGAGCCATTCTTAACCTTTGCATGCCATACGCATCGCGTGATGAAATTGCCACAGCCATCCAACGGACAGTAGATAAAACCCTTTCAGACGATTCAGATATCTCGTACGTTCTTATAGTTTTCTTATGCTCGCGAGAAATGACAACGATCGTTTCTTCTCGGGCTTATAGGGCAATCACGGAAGCTTCTATCGACGCTAACCTCATGACGACGCTCTCCGGAAGCCCTCCCTTAGACATTCTCGTACGGACGAGCGGCGTACGACGTTTAAGCGACTACATGCTTTGGCAGTGCGCAGAAGACACGCAGATTCAATTTGTGCCATGCTATTGGCCTGACTTTGGCATGCGCGAATTCATCCCCATAATACTGGCATACCAGCGCAAATTCTGGGCGCGTCGGGCAGCTAAAGACCTGATAGACAAGAAAAAGTAATGTATTTCCTTTGAACGTCCATTTCCTCTACGTACTTGTATACATACATGAGAGCAGAAAAGCGAGAAAAATTGCTGGTCTCGTTTTAGCGAACGACAAGTTCCAGCTCTTACCGAGGTCTGAAAGCTACTCAAAATGCGAATGTCTTAATCACTATATCATACAAAGAGATGTATAATTTAAATTTGTTGTTTCCCTTGGAGTATCGACACATCTTCTGAGTAGTTTGAACTCTTCGCAGAAGCTGTTCAAGTTCCTGCGTAAACAAAGACTTTGGAACATTTGAATTTCTCAAACTAGGGACCTTCAGAGTAGAAACGAAACGCGTTTCCGTTTCCACTTCTGCCCTTATTAGGCAGGGGCCGTTTCTCACGTAAGACGAGCGCGTTACACTGCTGTTACTACCAAACTAAGTATCTGGAGGATCGTCGCGTTGAGCCGTTGTCATCCCGCCGTGCCGTCACTCGCTACAGAGCTCGGCAACGGTAAGCGACACACGGCATTCTCGGCAGATCACAGTTTTCGACGCCCCGGTTGTTTCTTACAGGTGGGTGTAGAAAGTCTACGGCCCCCCTAAATAAGGAAGGTGGTTCCCGTGCACATCCACATCGTTGCATTCACTATAGAAAAGGCTGAACAGGATGTCTAACTGTGAAAATTTTATTTTCAGGCATATATGATAAAAATACAACATATACACGGTCGATTCGAGGTTGCATCATTTGTTTTCCATTTCTGTCACGTGAATTAGGTTGTAGGCCTGGCCACATTTTCCGGCTCGGTTGCAGATCCGATAAAGGCCTCATGCAGATCCTACATAATATAAATTGTATTTTAAAGTGATTTGAGCTGGAGGTATGAGGCAGTGGTGAATGACCGCGTATGTGTGTGCGGGACGCGGACGGGAACCACCTTCCTTATTTAGGGGGGCCGTAGACTTTCTACACCCACCTGTACATAACTGCATTACATGGATGCTTGAACTCGGCACGCTCGGCAAAGTAGGTTCAGAAGAACTCAAACCACAATGTCAGTACACAATTGTATGTAGTATGATTACTTATTCAGTACTAACAACTCCTGGTAGGGTACATATGACTATAGCACATTTGATAGTTTCTGTATATTAGGTTACATAATGTGAGTACTTTGCAGAAAGCGACAACAGACCACCGGCTCGGTGAAATCGACTCTGCGAGACCGACGGTGCCGAGACGCCGAAGCTGTTTGGGAATGCGAGCTTCTTGTGACAAGACGTGACTTGAGATGAGTAACCTTGCTTAGTGAGAAATGGCTCCTGCCTAGTAAGGGCAGAAGTGGAAACGGAAACGCGTTTCGTTTCTACTCTGAAGGTCCCTACTGTATGGACTAATATAAAAACGATTACGTCTACTGGCCGCTTCTCTGCCAGATTGTAAGAGAAACAGTATGCCGCGTCGGCGGATTGTCGTGAAACAGCAAAACTGGTTAAATGTTCGTACATGTATACGCTGCTCGAATGAGGATACGTGGACTCGAAAAAAGCTATAATCTTGCGCTGCTTATATATAGACATCTGTTTCAATCTCTTGAGTAGAATGCGCTTGGATAAAGATCCCTTGTGACAAAGGAGCAATTGGTCAACATAAACATCAGAAATATTCAGACGTCGAGATCGCTCCAAGCTGGTCAAAGACATCAGAGTAGAGTGCTCGTCTATCAAGACAACTGGCCCAAATGACGCTATATACATGTCAAGCCGTCGAACAAAGTATTGGATGAGTGATTGAGTAATTTCAAGACACAGGAATTTCATTCAAAGAAAGCAATTAGAACCTCGTTGACGAAAGAGACATCGAGACGGCCTAACTAAGGCACTAGAAGAAGGAAGTCGGGCACGAACGCTCAATCCTCCCGGCGTCACGGTGTCGACGTCGAGTGCCTGCCTGATAAAGAATAACGATTATCCTGTAATAAATGGTAAGTCGCTAGCAACGAGCGAAGTTAACAAGTAGCATACCATTAAGTTAGGACATAAGCGTCCGCGGAGTGAACGCCCACCCATTTCACTCCTCCCAGCACCCCATGATGACAAGGCTGGGTTCCCTTTTGATGTTAACAGTTGCCTAAAAAGAGAAGAGAGAAAGCTGTAGGGAGTTTCAGAGAACTCAAGAATATATATAAAATGCACCGGAAACAGTGGATAGAAACTCACCAACGGTAAACTATCGGGACATAAGGAGGTGCACAGTGAACCTCCTCACGAAGAGGAGGATGATTCAAAAAATTATGCGGATCTCGGCAGCCAAGACTTGCTATGAAGCGGAAGTCATATTTGCCGTTGAGCGCGGCGACACTCAAGCCGCGGCGATCGTCCTTTTTACGAGGGAGGACCGCCGACGTCGAAAGCAGGTAATCAAGTCGCCGCTTTGACCGCCGAGCGAGGCTATAGCTGCGAGGCTGCGTACTCGCAGGAATGCGACTCTCATCATCGGCACAGACATTCTTGTCCAGGACAAGAATGTGCATCTGCCTCCGAGAACATTGGGAGTTTGGTTGACGACATCGAGTCGTCAATTTCCGTTATTCTGTCGATTATAAGGATAGTCAAGATCTTTTGAGTGTTGCCAGTCAACCAAGAGACAGAATTATTGGTTTTTGGCTTGGGCTTGTGCTTGAATTTGATTTTGTCACTGTTTCCTGCTTGCTTTTGAGGTCCGCCTAACGTAAAAGAGAGAAAAAGAAATCAGGGGAGGGGGGAGTAAAAAGGGAAGGAGGAAATGAAAG
The DNA here is from genome assembly GCA_021029095.1 of Phellopilus nigrolimitatus. NCBI lineage: Eukaryota > Fungi > Basidiomycota > Agaricomycetes > Hymenochaetales > Hymenochaetaceae > Phellopilus > Phellopilus nigrolimitatus. The sequence goes on from JAJOHG010000145.1 coordinate 50,047, forward strand.
CGAAAGGGGAGTGTAACACGCTGTCATAAAATTTGGAAAAGGACGAGCGTGGCTGCGAGAAGACGAAATGCGATGAAAGCGAGAAGCCCCGCAGGCGCGAAAAAAGTGACGCCGAGAAGGAATGAAATGCCTGAAAATGATAAAGGTAGGCCAATTGATTTTTTATGATCTCCCACCACCACCGCCCCCCTTTTTTTGATCAGTCCACCTCCTCTTTTTTTTTTTTTTTTTTTTTTTTTTTTTTTTTTTTTTTTTTTTGATCCCGGCCAACCCTCTTCGATCTTTCTGACCCCAATACTCTTCCCTTCGTCTTTTTTTCGCCTTCAAACACCCCACCCCAGCGCATCTGTCCATGCAAGTCTAGGCCTACTTACTACCAAGCTTGTACTTGTACCAGATATTTTATTTAGGTACAATGCACAGCGAGGTGACCCAATGGGTCACCTTCAAGGATTCGGAGAACCTCGGTGTGCATAGCCTGTTTGAGGTTCTCTGGACACTCTTACTCTTGCAGCGGGATTGCCTTGAGGTTGAAGGGATGTTACGAGAGCCACGCAGCTAGAGTCGACTATGAAGAGGCCTTGGCACAGAACAAGTTATCAGTTAGACAGGTCTCCTAGAAGCGTGGAAGCATGGTCAGCGATGCGTCACAGTGCTATGAAAGGGAAGCGTCACCTTTTCTTGAGGTGGGACGTTGCCGACGAGAGAGAAACCGAGCATATCAAAGATGTGCGAAAGCCAGAGTGAAGATACGAGCAGGGCAAAGACGTGTGGCAGGAGTCTTGAGAGAGAGGCTGCGAGGGGAGTTGAGGGGGAGAAGGAAAGGATGTTGAGGGCCTGTTCGCAGATCAGGCGGCCTTTTATACACGCCTCAGCCACCTAACGACTCAAAAGGAAGAGATTTAGGTGGCAAATGTTACGCATAGACCCATGGGCCTTGCTTCCTTCATGGTGGCACGGTGGTATGTGGAGGCGGTGATGCCGACTCCTAATCGGGATCAAGACGCGACAGAGCTCACGTGCTCGCGACGCGTCGAAAGTTCCGTTTCACCCTTGGTTCCCTCTCAGTCGTCGTTGCTGACGACAACGACGACAATCCGGACATCTTCCTCGCTATGTTGGCTGCATCAGCGGGCAGAAGGATTGCACTTATTGACCCAGCATCGCTCAGGTCGTCCTCTGTAGCTCCGTCGCCGGCAAAGCAGACTGCGCTCGACGTCGAGCTCACTGCTCTCGCCTGGGCCTCAGACAACACCGCCTTGTTTGTTTCCGCAGAGGGTTCAATTCGGAGGTACGACAGCTCAGGCCATTTCGAGAAGACGATCCATGCTGTTGGTGGACGTGTGCCTGTGTTGGCTGTGAAGGGAAACGAGGCCCTATATTACGCGAAGGACGATAAGGCCTATGAGCTCGATTGCAGGACTGGTATCGTGACAACAGCTTTTGAAGGCCCTTCCTCATCTGTTAGGTCTCTCTCCCTTTCGAGTGATGCGTCGCTTCTCGCCGTTGCTTCGGCATCGGGATGCACTGTACACAGCCTGGAAGACTCGACACATGTTACTCTCAGCGGCTTTCCTTCGAGCAGCCCAGCCGAAATTGCCGTTTGCGCCTTTCATCCGCATTCTCGGACACGTCTTTTTGTCGGCTATGGACACCATCTCCTCATATATGATACGAATTCACCGACCGCGCCTGTCAAGTCTATTACGCTGGTGTCGTCGTCGGCGGTGAAGATTATGGGCGAGATAATAGCCATTTCAAGCAGTCCATTCAGTAAAACGCTTGCGGTAGTTGGTTGCTCAAGCGGTCTTGTGTGTATGATTGACCTCGAGAAAGAGAAGGGGTATGTATAAGAGACGCTTGTTATTACTATATAGCGCTAAAAGTTCATCCAGGCTGTTCAAGACTCTGGACGTCAAACAGCCACTGTCGTCGCTCTCATTCACAGCAGATGGCGTCGCAATGTTAATGGGTACTGAGACCGGTCAGCTCCTCGTACAGAACCTACGTACAATCGACAAGGGCCAAAATCCGAAGAAGTTAGTCATTAGCGCGGAGGGAAAGCGCATCGTTGGCCTAGCGGTGCAGAAGAAGCTCAAGTCTGCATCAATTGCAAAATCTCCCAACGCAATTAAAGCGAAAGGCCCTCTGAAGCAAAGTCCGCGGACCTCCAAGCCGCTCACTACACAGGACATCAACGTGAGGCCCAGCCCCGCCACCCGCCGCACCTCAGCGTCGGCCGTACAGCCCAGATCCCCTGCAGTGCGTCCAGTCCGGGCGATGAGCGCTGCAGACCGGGCATCCGGCGCCCCCGCGCGTCGGATGAAATCCCCGAAGGAGATGGCGACACCTGTCCCTGCTCGCCCGCGGAGGATGGCAATAAGTCCGTTTACGTCGAGCATGGCCGGGAGCGAAAACTCCATGAACATGTCCTGTGAGTTTGCATTTCCACCCATCATTACATTATTGATGAACATAACGTTTCTCAAGTACAATTGGAGACTATGCCGTCTCCCCTTGCGATGCGGTGTAGACCACTGGGGAAGGCACCGGCGAGCATAGTATCTCTCGGACCCCCGCCACCTCGTTCACATCTGAATGCAATGACGGTATCCATAGATGGAAAAACCTCAGCGGGAAGCAAACCACTTGCGAAAAAACTAGACCGTATACCCACCGCGACTGAAACGATCCGATCCACAAGGTCTGCTGCGTCCGCATCTTCGAAGCCCAATACGGTCGCAGCATTCCAAGCCAAGACGTCGCCAAACTCAATTCGATCTAGGACAGAGTCCTTGCTGTCGAAAGCCCTGCCATCCCGACCATCGAGCTCTGCGCTGTCTTCGAAGGAGCACGACCGCCTCGGCCTCAAGCCAGAATCGCGCCGTAGAACTTGCAGTGCGGTCTCCTCGTCTACGACTGTTTCTGCGGGGCTTGCTGCGCGGAGGCAGAAAGCGAACCCGGCCCCCGCGTTAAGCGTCGCATCGAGTCCGGACATCGAGGATGTGCGTCTAAACCTGCCAAGTCCTACGAAGGAAATGTGGGATGACGGTGTCTCGTACACCGCGCCATTGAAGGTCGCAAAGAAACTAGATAAGAGGAAGGGAAGAGCACGGGGTGCAAACGCTCTCCGCCTGGAAGCGGGCAAGCCGGACGAGATGGAGGAATGGCCGCTCTCTGCACCGCCGACCACGGTAGAAGAAGGGAAAAGGCGGGTTGACTTTGATATTGTTGAGGAGAAGATGCAAGAGAGCGTGAGCGCAAGCACAAGCAACGACGATGATGACGTTAACGAAGAGGAAGCTGCCAGCAAATCAAATATGTCGCTCTCCCCTCCCCACCCAAAGGCCCACATGAGTGCAGCACGCCTTTCTCCCGGCACCGCACTCGCCTTCTCGCCCTTGCGTGCACTCGGGCTGCGGCCTTCGCCATCGCAGACGTCCTCCCCGCTGAACCCGCACGCTTTACCAGGCCCGGCAACGCCCGGCAGCATCGCGCCGGCGAAGGCGCAAGAGTTCCTGCGCGCACTGCTGGCCCCCGCGCTTGTGGATTTCCAACAGGAGACGCGCGCGGAGATGCTTGGTCTCCATCTCGACATGCTGCGCCTAGGCCGTGATTGGAAGCGTGAGATGCGCGAAGCAGTCGCGGAAGCGTGGGAGGGCGAGGTGATTATGTTGAGAGAGGAGAACAAGAGGCTGAGGGAAGAGAATGAGAGATTGAGGAGGGGAATATGATTATGGCTATGATTATGATTATGACTTTTATGCGCTTATGTTTTTAATCGCTTTATTTAACCGCTTGTATCATATCGAAACACCTTGTGGATTGAAATCTGACTTGAATTCAGGGCATGAAAAGTACAAGCGCCTGCTACAGACATACAAGTTCGTCGTTGTCATCGTTTCCATTCCAAGCCACAAAGCGGTGGTGAAGAAACACGACCACGTGACTGATGTGGCTGCCGCGTTTGGGCGTTTACGGCTTCATTGAACTTGTCTTGACCTCTCACCACTCTTCTTTTTCTCACCAAGATGTCATCGCTGCTAAAGGCTGACTCTAAAGATGAAATACAGAAATCGGAATCCAAGGAGGTTAAGAAAGATGACATGTTCTTCTTCTCTCTCATAACTTTCAAGGTCCGTAGTATAGCGGCGGAGTTGATTTGTGGCTGCAGTCATTGATGCTTCTTCTAGGTCGAGGATTGCCTTTTCAGAGTTCCACGACTGGCATTCGAAAAGGAGTCAGACGTCTTCAAAGGCATGTTTTTACTGCCTCGCGGAGAGATCGCCGACTCGGAGGTTGATGGCTCGAGCGAGGAGAAACCTTTGGTACTGGAGGGCGTGAAGGCAGAGGATTTCCGCTGCCTGATGCGCGTCTTATTTCCATTGCCACGATCGTGAGCTCTACTAAGAACTTGAAACTCCGGGGTTTAATTTAATTTCAATGAGATCCTTCGCTTTCGTATTTCAGGCCGTACTGGACAGCGTTTTACATGACTTCGGCGCAGTGGATTTCCGTCCTGCGACTGTCACACATGTGGTGCTTTAATAGGATCCGATCACTTGCGATAGCCGAACTGGAAAAGGACGCTTTCCTAGGCGTGACGAAGAAAGTTGAGCTTGCTTACTCGTTTGACATATCGTCCTGGATCCGACCTGCCTGCCACGCACTTGTGATGAGGCGAGATTCGCTCTCGCTTGAGGAGGGTATCAGGTTGGGTATGGACTTTGTGATTAAACTGGGTCTGGTTCGAGACATTCGCTATCGCTGGCAGATCGAGAATAGAGGGTCCGCGCAGCTCAATCGACAGCCAGCTCCGCCAGTTCTCCGGTCGTCTCCTATCGGGCCCATACCCATCTCTAATCCAACAGGGCTTTTGAAAACGGATATTCCAAAGGAATCATTGGAAAAAGTTGTCAATGATGCGCTCACAGATATATTCGGGCTGGAGGATGGAAAGTAAAGAACTTGACGTCACGCATTAGTTCATTGGCCACTACGCAGTGGGTATCGCAAGCTGTAACTCTAGTATGACAACGCGGACGCGTCGCATCTTAGTAGTGGAATAATATACATCCTTTGAAAAGTATACGGAGGTTCATACATGTACAAAACACTAGCAAGGAAACACAATGTGATGCGAGACTGCAATTAGGGCACCGATAACATCGGCGCCTTCCGAACGAAGTCGTTTCTTTCCAGCTCGTCCACAATAAATGCCGAAAATGCGAGACGAGGCAACGTTGTCGTGCGCTTTCCATCGCCCAGGTAGCCTGCCTGGTACTCGCGCGTCTGACCGTTCGTCAGTAGCGGCACGCGCGCGATCGTCCATGCCAGCGCGTCTCCGCTTGCGCGAATCGTCTCTCCGACCGCGACGATGTCCTTGTATGCGTTGTGCGCGAGTAGCGAGACACCGCCCACGAGCAGCCAGAACACTTTATCCGACTTGTCGTGCTCGTCCGTGATGGAGCCTGTGCCCAGCGCGATGAGCCGGGGGACGCCGACCTCTTTCATCTGGGCGATGACGACGGCATAGCCCTTTGCGAGCGGGGTGCCCGGGGGATGTCGAGCGCTGGGCCCGAGGGCGGAAACGACAGCGTGCACGCCAACGAGTGCGCCCGCGAGGGCGGCGGCGTCTGTGAGCTCGCCCTGGACGACTGTAACGCCCGGATTGGAAGATATGTCGGAGGGCACTTTTTGTGGCGACCGGGCGTAGACGACGATGGTATGGGAGGCGGCGAGAAGCTCGCGGACGAGGAGTGGACCGATGCCACCTGTGCCACCGAGAACGAGGACGTGCATGACGGGCTCTTGCAGGTTAGTGGTAGTAATTGTATGCTTATATAGGTCTTGGTTAACACGCTGCTGGGAAGTGCTGAATGACGCAACGCGCTTCGTGTTCCTTACGTAAGTATACCGCGTCTGCGACGGTCCGCTCAACGTCGAGACGTCGACCACGACATTTCTCGTCGCCGATTCGCGGCGACATGTCGGCTTTTGCTTAAGCGACTCGAAGAGACTCAAAGATCGACTACAATATAACTGACAGAAGCTCTAGTACTGAACGATGTCTACATCCACATTACAGAACGCGTCAAATGCTGCTCCTGCTGTACGTGATGGTGGTCTGAACAACGTGCAAGTTGCTAATGTCAAATTTTCAGTGGAGGCACTTCACCTTCTTCGATGCTACGCCAGTGAAAGATATCCACGACTTAGCCAGTCCGCCAGAGGCATTTAAGGTATACACAGGCAGCCCTTCGCCAGCTTAAGATTGCGTCTGACTCTCGCCCAGAACACTCCAGAAATATCCGTCCTCTCGTCCTCTTCCGCCGGTGTGCTACTTGCAGACATCTATGGAAGTATACATATCCTGAACAAGGAGTTTGAGGATGTCAGGAGCTGGGTTGCTCACGTCGGTGGGAGGGTAACGCATATGGTCGATAGGAAGGGCGTTCTTGTAACTATCGGTGTAGGTGTTCAGCACACTGCTGCTGGGAAAATTTGACGTTCTACGTAGTATAGGAAGAGGAGACAACGCCCTCGCCACTGCTGAAGATATGGGACCTTGGAAAGACAGACAAGAAGACCGGGACTCCTTCTCTTCTGCGTTCGGTGAAAATCCAGCATGGAAACCGACCGCATCCCGTGAGCATTGTTATCGCCTTGTTTTGATCATTTCCTGACTCTTGAGTAGGTATCAACATTAGCGCTCTCCGCCTCCCTCTCCCACCTTGCCATCGGTCTTGCCGACGGGACTATTCTTCTCTACCGGCACCTCGACCAATCCCTCTCGAGTTCGACCGCGCTTTCCGCACTCCCAAAGCCGCGTACTCTCCTCGAGGCGCCCGCAGAGCCGATCACGGGGCTCGGTTTCCGCGATCCCGGGGAGGACGCGCCCCATCTCTTCCTCTTCGCCGCGACGACGAGCCGCGTACTGTGCTTCCAGGCTTCCGGGAAGGGCAACAGCGCGGCCCCGCGCGTCGTAGATGAGCTTGGCGCAGGCCTGGGGTGTGCGGTCATGGACTGGCGTGCTCGCGATATCGTGGTGGCAAGGGACGAGGCGATCTATTTGTGCAGTACGGAGGGGCGGGGCGCGTCAATGGCGTATGAGGGTCATAAATCGTCAATTCACACCCACCTGAACTACCTCGTCATCGTCTCTCCTCCCTTCTTTCCCTCGGCTGCCAACAATTCAGCGACGGTGCGGAATTTCGTTGCGAAGACGCAACTTCCAGACAAGACCGACATCTCGAAGGTCACCGTATTTGACCTCGAGAATAAACTCGTTGCGTACTCAGGCACGTTCGTCGAAGGTGTACGAGCCGTTGTCTCCGAGTGGGGCCACATCTATGTTCTAACGAACGACGGAAAGGTAATCTCTTCAAGCTGTCGTCTAACCGCAGATCTAATGAGCTTTGTGTTTTAGCTATCATGTCTCGAAGAGAAACCGACGCCAGAGAAGCTAGACATGCTCTACCGAAAGAACTTGTATCTTCTTGCCTTGAACCTCGCCAACACACGGGGACTTGATGAGTTTAGCGTCGCGGACATTCATCGACAGTATGGCGACCACCTGTATAGTAAAGGTGACTACGACGGCGCGATGCAGCAGTTCGTGAAAACTATTGGGTATCTCCAGCCTAGTTATGTTATTCGCAAGGTCAGAGTACTGCTGCTTCTGCTAACTTAAAGCACTGTTTCACGATCAACTCTTCTCTCCTCTAGTTCCTAGACGCCCAGCGCATCCACAACCTTGTAACCTACCTGCAAGACCTCCATTCACTCGGCCTCGCCAACTCAGAGCATACCACCCTCCTCCTTAACACGTACACGAAGCTCAAGGACGTCACGCGACTCGACAGCTTCATCAAGACAGAGGCGCGGCCATCGTCCGACGGCGACGTGTCCAAGGACGAGCCGCCATTTGACCTCGAGACTGCAATCCGCGTGTGCAGGCAGGCGGGCTACTTCGAGCATGCAAGTTACCTCGCGAAGAAGTACAAGCGGCATGAGGACTATCTGAGGATACAGGTGGAGGATGCGGCGAATTATAAGGACGCGCTCGCGTACGTGAGACGCCTTGACCCAGAGGCTGTACGTATATTTATTATGTCGGTCAACTTCTCAGCTGATGATTTCATGCAGACGGAGAACAATCTCGCGCGATACGGCCGCGTTATGCTCGCTAATCTTCCCGATGAAACGACTCAGTTGTTGATCGATATTTGTGTTGGAGCTACTTCGGCCTCTAACGACGCGGATGACCTTCAGTCAGCAAGAAAGAACTCTTCCACGGCCCCTTCATACCTTTCGTACCTTGCACTGAGTCGCGGAGTGGCAAACGCGTCGGAAATCAGCACCCCGCCGTCTCCGTCAACTGCCACGGCCAAACAATTTGACGATCCTCCCAAGCCGACGCCTCGGCGGACGGCTTCCGTGCACGATACCCCGCGCACCGAGTCTCCTGCGCCGCCCTCCGTCCTCGTTGTGAAGCCCAAACCGGAGAAGCGGCCTTCTCCGCGTCAGTATTTCTCGCACTTCGTCGACAACATGGATAAGTTTGTCGTCTTCCTCGAGGCCGTCGCACTCCGTCGTTGGGGACAAACGGTCGACGACGTCCCGGTGTCTCCAGCAGACTCGCAGCCGCTTCCGCTGGACGAGGAGGCGGACAAGCACGACCAAGTCGCGGTGTGGAACACGCTTCTCGAGCTCTACCTCACGCTCTCCGAGGAGGAAGGCGAGCAGAGCGCACTGCGCGCGAAGGCTCTCGTGCTCCTGCAGAGCGACACGCTCCCGTACGACCCCACGCATGCGCTCATCCTCTGCGCGACGCGTGACTTCACGCCGGGGCTCGTGCTCCTGTGGGAGCGGCTCGGGATGTACGAGGACGTGGTGCGCTTCTGGATCGCTCAGGAGACGGAGGCGCACGCGCCCGGTGCGTCCGCGCAGGTGCTCCGCGCGCTCGCGCAGTACGGCCTCGAACACCCGCACCTGTACCCGCTCGTGCTGCGCTTCCTGACGGCAGACGCAGTGCTGCTGAGCCGGCACGCGCAGGAGCTCGAAGGCATATTGGAGTACATCGACCGCGAGAAGCTCATGCCCCCGCTCGGCGTGATACAGGTGTTGAGCCGGAACGACGTGACGAGCGTCGGGCTCATAAAGCAGTGGCTGCTGACACGGGTTAAGCAGTCGAAGGATGAGATTCAAGCTGTGAGCATTTCATCTAGTTTGAGAAAGGCATCAAGGCTGAAATCTGTTTTCAGGATGAACAACTCATCAACTCCTACCGCGACGAGACGCGAACGAAGCTCAAGCAGGTGGAGGAGCTTTCGGACCCCGATCATCCGAGGGTCTTCCATGTCACGCGCTGCTCGGCCTGCAGCGGCCAGCTCGACCTCCCGAGCATCCACTTCATGTGCAACCATAGCTACCATCAGCGGTACGTCAAGTTCCTTTGACGCCCACGTCAACTTTCCGCTGACTACTTACTCGCATTACTAGTTGCCTTGCGGAGAACGAGACTGAGTGCCCCAACTGTGCGCGCGATCACGGGATGCTACGCGAAATCCGGAGGAACAACGAGCGGCTTGCAGGACAACATGATCTGTTTGTTTCGGAGGTCAAGGAGGGCGGCTTCAGTACAGTGGCTGGTGGATTCAGCCGCGGGCTGATGAGGATGACACGGGTAGACGAGGTTTCGGCCTCGTAGTATATATTTGTTTCTCCATTTGCCCTTACTTCCGCCGGTTTCGATCAGCACCAATAAATGAGATATTCAGCTGGATATTTGGAGCTGTAATGTACATCTTTTCCCGGATGCTTGACTACAACTTCCGTTTTAGCTTGACTTCTTAATCATGCTATTCCTTCCAGGCCCGACTCCAATCCACTCGACGCCTACATCAAGGAACTCCTCTATATATTCAACATACTTCTTGCAGTTCTCAGGCAGCTCGGCATAAGTTGTCGCCTGTGCAATGGACGACTTCCAGCCGGGAAGTGTCACATATTGCACCTCGACCTGAGCAAGGACGTCAAGGTCTGCAGGGAAGCCCTGGAGCTCTTTCCCATTGACAGTGTACCCGACGGCGATCTGAATCTCCGCCAGCTCGTCGAGCACATCGAGCTTCGTAAGGTTGAGCGCGGTGTAGCCGTTGATGAGGCACGAGTGGCGGAGCACGATGAGATCGAGCCAGCCGCAGCGCCGGCGGCGGCCTGTCGTCGTGCCATATTCCTTGCCGGCCTCCTGCAGATGGACACCAATGGCGTTGAGCTGCTCGGTCGGGAACGGCCCGCCGCCGACGCGTGTCGTGTATGCCTTGACAACGCCAATCGTCGTGCCGATGAGCTTGGGCGGGATGCCGAGCCCCGTGCAGACCCCGCCGATTGCCGTCGAAGACGAAGTGACGAATGGGTATGTACCGAAGTCGAGGTCGAGCATGAGCGCGTTCGCGCCCTCCACGAGGATGCGCTTCTTCTGTGCGAGCTGCGCGTGGATGAACGTGAGCGAGTCGATGACATAGGGTTTCAGACGCTCAGCGAGTGCCTGCAAAACATGTGTGAGCCTTGTGGGTGGAAGCAAGATAGGCGAGAACGTTTACTTTGTAGCGAAGAATCTCGCCCTCTGTGTCGTACTCGAAGTGACCATAGCGCTTGAAACGGCCATCAACAATCTTGCGGAATTTGGCGGCAAAGGCTTCATGGTTGAACAGATGGTGTACACGCAAACCCGAGCGCGATGCCTTTCCGGAGTACGCTGGGCCGATACCCTTCTTCGTCGTGCCAATGCTGGATATGAGATAATGTCGTATAAGAGACTGCGAGGTTCTATTTTTATTAAAAGGGCATACCTTGACCCGCCGAGCTCAACTTCCTTCAATCCGTCGACGATCTGGTGGAAGTCGAAGACGAGGTGCGCACGGTCTGAAATGAAGAGTCGCCCAGTGCAGTCAAGCCCTGCCTAGAACTTTGGTAAAACGAACACAACAGGAGTCCAGAAAAAAAAACCATTACCCTGAGATTGTAACGCGTCGAGCTCCTCAAAGAATGACGGGACGTGGATGACAACACCTGAGCCAATAAGGCCTGTGCAAGCCGGATTGACAAGTCCTACAGCGCCATAATTAGCACTTTGCTTCGCAGAGAGCGAGTACCACCGCGAACTCACCACTAGGCAGCAGGTGGAACGCAAATTTCTTCTCGACCTTCTCCGGGCCGATGGGCACGACGATGGTGTGTCCAGCGTTGTTTCCACCCGCACATCGCGCGCACACATCCATATCGGCGCTGAGGATGTCGACGAGCTTGCCTTTGCCCTCGTCACCCCACTGGGCGCCTAGGACAACGGTCGCTGTATGCGCATACGAGCAGAGAATCAGTAAAGATGCGATAGGAAAGATTAAACTTGCGTACTGACCGCTCATGGCGAACGACGTAAACGACCTGTCGATAACGGGTCGTGCGTTGGTAGGAAGCAAGCGCTCGAATAATTTAAGATGATGAGCGTTTGGGAGTCATCGACTCGAGCCGACAGCGATCTAATCTTCCTATCGGCTTTATCCGGGCGATCAGTGCTGCCGGCTCGACACCGCCGACAACGAAGAGAATCGAGAATCACAGCGTCGTAGACGACCAACGACCACTTGAGAAGTTGAGAGTCGTCTGAGTCGATGTAATAGCAGACGACGATGCCAGCATTCCCGAACAATCCGCTCAACCGGTCTTCACTGAACAGCACGCTCAGGAAGTACCCAGCACTATTCGGCATGCCATTCGTGCTCCTCATCGTCGGAGCGTCGTTCGCGTTGACGCCGTTCACGCAGACGCGCTACGACCTTCAGAACCAGCGGAATTCATCTGTGAACAACATCTTGCTCCCGGCCTGATACGAGCTCACTGTCCTTACTAGGTCTCGAAGGAAGAGGAGCTTGGACTGAACAAGCGCAAGAAGAAATTCGACATTCGCGAGGAGTACTATGTAAGTTCGACAGGCATTTTTTCTAATACAGTCCGTATCTTATAATACTTTTCTGTTTTCTCCAGCGAATACAATCAGCAGCGGACCAAGAATGGGAGCCCAAACGTATAGAGCGACCGAAGGGCGTACCAGACTGGGGTGTTCCTCCCGCTGAACCGCCATCCGAGCGTCAATAGTATGAAACTGTATTATATTAATATGTATCATAGCCAAAAGATCTCAAGGGAAATAAAGAGAAAATAAAGAAGAAGGAAACGATTGTCATTGACAGGAGCGTGGGAAGAATTAGGGCATGGAACCACGATGGATACAAAACAGGTGGTTCAAGTTGTTGTGACCCAACACGCAGGTCACTCGAACAGTAACAACGCCCTGCGGACCTCACAGCCAAACGCGCCGTCACTCCTCGTTACTGCTCTGCGGACGTTGTCACCGACGTCGGGAACAGCCTGCTCAAATAAAAAAGAATGAACAGCAACACGTTTGACCCTTCATCCTACGACCATGTCGCTGCTCAGGCCCAGGCTCAGGCCCAGGTCCTGACCCAGACAGCCAACGCAGCCCGCAAGCGCAACCGTCAGACTGACCAGGACGCAGACCCCAAGCTCATCCAAAAACGCGCAAAAGCAGCAGAACGCCAGCGGAACAAGCGCGAGCGCGACCGCAGAAAAAGCATGGAAGTCGCCTCCGTGCCCGTGCCCCAGGCTGCTGGTCCCTCTAATCCCACGCAGCCGCCTGTGCCAGGCATAGACCCCGCCCACCTCGCCGCCCTCTCGAAGGAGGAGGACGACCGCCGCGAAAAAGTGCGCGCCGCCGCGCGCGAGCGTCAGCGCAAACACCGCGCGCTCGTCAAGCAGAAGAAGATGGCGGAGCTCGGGCTCGCGATGGGCCAGGACGGCGTCTCAGGCCTTGAGGAAATGCATTATGCGCTAGGCCCTGATGGCCAGTATCAGCCTGTCTTGCCACCTAATGCTCATCAGCCCGAGATGGGCAACCAGGACCAACCATTCCCGCATGGCCACGGCGCGCAGACCGGAGGGCAGACGTTTGCGTCGACTCTACTCCTTTCATTCTCGTGTTCGCCGCTATTAAAACAGCACCTCTTGCGCACTCTGCACATGACGAACGAGGAGCTCTGCTCTCTCGAACCTATCCTTTCCGCTGCTTGGGACCAGTGGGACCACGCTGTGAGTGTCTCACATCTCACATCGGTTCTCTTCTTTCTTGCACTTCTTTGTCCTTTCCCATTTTGCTTCGCTTCCAACCAAATATAAGCGCTGGAACTAAATTGACACAAAATATCTGCTCTGACAGCGCCGCCTTCACTATGCCGAACAAGCGGCCAAGGCGAATGCAGATCAGCAGAACGGCTCGGGGCAAAACACCGCTCCGCCTCCGCATCCCTTCGGTCCACCGCCCAATGGGGACCCAAATGTGCAGGACCCGAATGACTTCCGCGCGCGATTTCACCGGCCGTTGACCGCGCCCTCGCCCTTCGGCGCGTCCGCGGGCGCACAAATCGACCCGAGTCTTGGCGGCGCCGTGCCTAATCATCAGGGCGACCGCATCCTCGCACAGGTCGTGCAAGCAGCGAAGGCCGCTGCGGCGGCGGCAGCAGCGGATGCTGATGCTGAAGGCGGCATGGACACTGATGCGGATATCAGCGATAAGGAGGATACGGATGTCTCGAACGTCGGGGAAAACAAGGCGGCTTCCTGAACATCCGCTTATTGACAATTGGACTTCTGTGGTAGCGTTTGTAGAAAGCTCCTTTCTTGTCGCCTCCTGCGTATTTCTCCTCTATTCCGTACGCTTTCTCTCTGTTTCTCTCCGTCTCTCTCTCCGTCTCGTTTGGGTAATAATGGTGCAGTATGTTCGATGTTCTGTTTTCTAAGACCTCTTTTATATATCGCCTTCTGTACTTAAACGATATCTCCGACTTTGAAGTACGTAATGTCTATCGACGGACATACTTTGGGTATTTATGGGTGATTGTATTGTAAATTGGAGCTTACTCTTATTATAACTTGCAATAGTCCCGGGGCGAATTTAATTCCCAATTCCGAATCGCTCTCATGCCTCGACCGAGCGAATTGGGAGACGAATGAGGTAGTAAACAGCTGATGCGACATCGAGCACTTCAGATAACATGTCTGTCTGCGCATGTGAGATCCGTTGCACTGATGGTGAACAGCACCACGACGGAACGTGAAGTCTAAGGCGGCATTCGACACAAGCCAGGGAGTTCAGTAGCGCTGTCCTGCAACAAAGTAAACAATATATTGAAGGCT
>JAJOHG010000146.1:0-64149 GCA_021029095.1 Phellopilus nigrolimitatus
GTCCATCATAAGTGATAACATATATGATGCGGCCTTTGCTGCTGCAAGGCTCGGAAAGAAATGTGATATTGTGGTCTTCGACTCCGTCCTGCCTGACTGGCTAAGCGCCAACGGAATAACCTTGAGTTTTTCGACCCGGAAATTACACAAGGATAAGGTGTTGGCACAGTAGAGGGACAGCGTCTCCGAGTCCTCGCCACTTTGGATTTAATCGAATGAGAAAAACACACAGTTGCTGCGCTAGAGCAATCTCATAATGCCAGATCTCGTACGAAGGCAAGCGGAATTGACGAGTGCCAACCCCCAAGATAGAACTCGGCATTTCCGACTAGTCTTTATTCTTTATCAACAGCTATAAGGGAAAAAAAAAAAGAGAAAAGAAAGACGTTATGATCAATCTATTCCTTTCCGACACTCCAGGCTCGCACGTATTCCATGAAGTACATACCCTCCTTACGAACAACACACAGTTGTTAAAAGCCACAGCGAGGCATTTCGTATACATTTGCAAATTTCAATATGAGGACACTACAGATGACCTCTGACCACCTTCGGGACATAACTAAAAAGAAAAAATATCAGTACCCGATCCCCCCAAAAAACAAGAGAACGTGGCACGACATACGGCTCCTCGAGGTACTTGACCTCCTCCTCCGCGAGCACCTTGCCGTTGACGATCGCCCCTCCAGGCGCGCAGGCGAGCTGACGCCGACGATGGGGCTCGCGACCTTCGTGTTGATCCACGCGAGCGCCACCTGGCTCATCGTCCAGCGACGCTTCTGCGCGACCCTCCTCGACGCGCGCGATGATCGCGCGGTCCGCGGCGGAGTACTTGCGCTCCTGCGGCGTGCCCTTCGTCGCGTCGCGCCGCGCGGTGCTCTCGCTGACCGGGTACGCGAGGTCGCCTGCCTGCAGCGGGCCCCACGGGATCAGCCCGATCCCGTGCGCGTTGCAGTATGGGATCATCTCGCGTTCCTGGTGGTGTGGCGGAAATCAATAGAGGGTCCGGGAAAAAAGGGAAGGCCACGCACGTCCTCGCGGTAGAGCAGCGAGTACTCGCTCTGCATGCTGACAAACTGCGTCCAGCCGTTCAGCTCCGCAACATGGTTGAGCTCCGCGAACTGCCACGCGCGCATCGAGCTCGCGCCGATGTAGCGCACCTTGCCGCTCCGCACGAGGTCGTGCAGCGCGCGCATCGTCTCCGCGGGCGGCGTGTGCGGGTCGAAGCGGTGGATCTGGAGGAGGTCGACGTACGGCGTGCCGAGGCGTGCGAGCGACGCGTCGACGGCGCTGAAGATCGCGCCGCGCGAGAGCCCGCACTGGTTCACGTAGTCGCGCACGTCGCGCAGCTCCGGGTGGAGGTGCGGGACCACGCTCGGGTCCTCCGGCACGACCGCGAAGCACTTGGTGAGGATCAGGAGCTTCGCGCGCGGGATGTTGTACTGGCAGAATAGACATCGTCAGCGAAGATTCATAATATACGGCGTGAGACCGGATGCAAGCACGCACCTGCTTGATAAACTTCCCAATGATCCGCTCGGACTCGCCGTTCGAGTATGCGTTCGCCGTGTCGATCGTCGTGACTCCGCGGTCCCACGCCGCCTTCAGCAGCGGGAGGGCCTGCATCAGACGTTCACGAGTAAGCTCGACTCTTACAGATGCTTGAGACGGAGAGTCGCACTTTGTCCTCGTTGATGACCCACGGCTGCCACTTGTCGCTGCCGAAGCTCATGGCACCGACGATGGGGACGGAAACGCGCAGGCCGGATGCGCCCAGGCGGCGGTACTCGACGGCCGGCGGCGCCTGCTTCTCTGACATTGCGGGTTGGCGGTGTGGGGATTGGAGAGGCGGGGTGAGAGAAAGATACGGGAAAGCGGAGAGGGCAGCGATACCGCGGACGCCCTTTATTTGAGTTCGGCATGGCTGGTGGTATGACCAACCGTGGTTCGTGAGAGCACATCGGATTCTAAGTATATCTGTCCACTCGCGTGGAGTGCTTTCTATTTCCAGGCCGAGCGCGAGCTGCTTAGGTCGGTCCTGCAGAGAACTAGGAGAGCCGAGCGACGCGCAGGTGCGTCATGGGGACAGGAGAATAACACGCGTAGGGCGCGCAATGCTAGTCCGGGTTCATGTATCCAGTTCTAAATTCGCATTCACAGTTGAAGGCGATGGTATGTGCGCTCGCCAGCGGCGAATTTAAGGGAAGCAGGAAGCAAGTCGCAGCCGACAGTCTGGGCCGGCGCGAAGAGGCTCCGCGCAAGACAATGGCACAGGCGTCCTGAGCAGCGGATCGTCTCGCTCTCTGCGTATGAACGGGAGAGGTGTCACAGATGCGTGTTATCCTCAATTACGTAAGAGTCGTGACACGGTCTGCAATCCAGGATCGCCTCCAGCGCAGACAAGCGCAATCCCGCAGGCGCGCTCGCAGCGCTCCATTCCCTTCTTCCGGTACGCCCAAGGCGGATATCCTGCGGCTCTCGTCTGAGATCGACAAGTGAGTGCGCCCATGCAAATATACCATATAGTATAAAGCGTGTTATCTTTTCTGACTTCGCGAAGACTAGCGACACAGCTCGGGCTGAGGACCTGCCTACAATCGCGGAGCATGCGCTCGGGAGCAGCTACGGCACGCGCTTCCCGGCGGTGTACGGATTCCTCGAGGGTCTGTATCACTTCTTCAGCGATGATGACGGCATCGCGGTGATGTCGAAACACGCCCGCAAAGGGTCCACCTCTAGCAGTCAAACTTCAACAAACAAAGCTCTCGCAAAGAAAAAGATAAAAACGAGAAGGAGAGTGGCTCAGAAAGGACTAGAATGGGTTTTTGCCCCGGCAGATCGGAACGTTGACCAGGGAGTGGAGACCCGCACACAGATACTTTTCGCTCCACGCCTTGCGCAGAAATCCCACATCTGATTCGTATCGGGTTTACATTCAATTTGGTTTGGATTACCCTAGCAACTTTCTACGAACCAAATTCCATAACCTCGAGATACACGTATACTGCTGCATCAACGACGTTTTCGTGCTAGCCCACTCGAATGCAAAGTTCGGCAGGTGGATGATCATGCTCAAGACGGACATGCTCTGGCTCGAAAACCCGGTCGAGTACTTCGTGTTCTGCTTGCCAATCTGCTGTGTGAAGTACGGGTACTCCTGGCGCTGCACGGGGCCCATCGACGGCTACATATGCGCACTCACATCGTACACGCACTTGCAGCTGCACGCACCAATGTAGCCCGTCACGACGGCGTGCAGCGGCGCGCCGTGGATCTTCGGCAGCGGCTTCCTGTTCGTCTCGTACGCAAGCAGCACCTCTTCGTTCGTGCGCACCTTGCGCCACGGCGCGGCTGCCGCGTAGTCGAGCACCTGGCCCTTCCGGGCTGTGCAAAAGGCGATTTTACAGAGCGAGCGGGTGAGGGAGGACTCACGCAACACGCTTGAAGTAGATCTCGGCGCCGATGAGTTCGAGGTGCTTGCGTTCAGGATGGACGCCGTCACAGGCGATATTCAGCACCTTCTTGAGCGGGACGCCTTCATGCACCGCCGTTCCGCTTGAATACACCCGCCAAAGCCCCGAAACGAAAAAAAAGAGTAAAGACGACGCACATGGTGCTCTCGCCCCACGGAGTATTGGTGAGCTCGTCTCCGTCACTGGGGTACTCCAGGATCTGCTCGATGTGCCGCACGCCGCTGCACTGCAGCGTGACCGTCTTCTCACCCTGGCTGGTGTGCGGCACGTCAGCGGCCGCCGAAAAGGAGAAAGAAGGGAAAAAATAGGAAAATTGGCGTTGTACAGGAATTCTTCCGGAACTTTGAGGTCCTTGAGCGAGATGCTGTTGACGAGTCCGCCGACCTCATAGCAGAGGGCATCTTCGTCGATGTAGGGGACGCCGCCGTGGTTCCGGATGTTGACACCCGCAGACCCGGACGCACAAATGGTGCACGTTATCCGTGAGGTTCCCTTGCATGAGCTGGTCACTGCGCGTCTCAT
This sequence comes from Phellopilus nigrolimitatus, assembly GCA_021029095.1. Taxonomy (NCBI): domain Eukaryota; kingdom Fungi; phylum Basidiomycota; class Agaricomycetes; order Hymenochaetales; family Hymenochaetaceae; genus Phellopilus; species Phellopilus nigrolimitatus. The sequence continues at coordinate 3,996 of JAJOHG010000146.1, forward strand.
GGTTTCAACCACCCTAACCGGGCCCGGCTTCGACTGAACCAGCCCCGTCTCCGATCGACGCATGCCCTAGTCAGACCGAGTACTCTGATCTCCTTTAGAGTCGTTTCAGAACCTGCGTATGCAACTGAAAAGCCGGATGTTGATGGTTTTCACGCTCTCCCCGCCTCATATTTCACAATTCTGTAACGGCGGGCACATAGTCAAAATCTGAATTATACATGTAGCATACACTCTCAATCCTCCAACGAGACACGACCCAGTATCCCAGAAACAGAAATCAGGAATAAAGATACACGGATTGGAGGACGTCGTGCAGCGCGCCACCGATGCAAGCCTCGAGCGCGATGGTAGAAAGTGCATAAAGTAATTAGAAGGAATAAGTATAGAGCGATTGAGTAGTGTCACGGTGAGCAGGTGTGCCAGCAGGCGAGCAGGTGGTGACGAACAAGCGAATTCTCAGCACTTCAGCAGTAGGTAGGTAGGTAGGTAGTTTATTACCGGAACGGTCCCATTAAGGAACACCGGCTTGTCAACTACTATACAATTAACACACCCGGGTAAATTATGACCACTGACCATCTCACATAATTTGCTCCTGGATGCTGAGAAAGAGAAACACAGGGTAAGTAACTACTAATCATAAATCTGTATTGTCTCGTTCCGTTTCAATGTCTGATTCAGCCAATTGGTCTGTGCCATGTGGGATGAAAGAAAGGTTGCTCTTCAAAGACTTTTTGTATGTCAAATGAGACCTTAGCCAGAAGCTGGATAATCTGCTTCTCATGGTACAATTTGTGAAAGATGTCTGCAGGGGACCAAGACATATTGAGCAGAGAGGGGCATGCAGCTTTGGCTTTGTCCATGGTGACCACAAAAAGAGGGTATGAGAACATACACATGAAATTTACCGTTGCAACTGCACTTGGCTGCTGTGGTCAGGTGGTGAACACTGAAAATTCATAACTTTATTGGATTCTGTAAGTCAGTGTGACTCTTGGAAATCCACATCAATCTCATTTGGAAAGCAGCAGCATAAATGAACATAATAGAACTTGAATAGTGCTAGAGCTACCTTTTTATCAACAAGAGCTACATAAATTACTGATACTAAGAGATGAGACAACATTTCTCTTTGGGCCTGAGTGAGCAACATGAGTTACTTGGCTAGTTCGATACTCCAATGCTTACCTTTGTGCTGACTCTCCTCTGAGCTTGCTGGAATCTGGCCCTAATTCACGTTCAATGTAATGCGGTGCTTCCCTGTGTTCATCATAATATTCCTTGAGAATATATGACTAATTCTGATGCTATAATGCTTACCATTGTGCTGGCTGTTCTCTGAGCCCACTGTAATATTCCTTGAGAACATATGACTAATTATGATGCTCTAATGCTGACCTTTGTGTTTGCTGGGGATTTTTGCGACCTTCCATAAAACAGGAACTGGTTTGCCAATGCATTAACTCAATGATTTCAGATGGTGTCCCTGAGTATGCAGCAATATCATTGTTGCTCTCAACAGTCATTGTTGGATTCCTTGTCACTGTGTATTTGGTTTGTGTGTGATAGAAGGAATGTCAGGTTTCCATGTAATCCCAGAAAAGAAATTTCACAGCTTACATCTGATACACACCATCTCCACCCCCATATGTATGAATCTTTTGTAGTAGATTTTACAACCCTTTTGCTCTTTAATTTCAACTTAAAGAACAATACACTGGTCAGTAACATAGGCAATTTCTGGGGGGAAAAATCCCAGCTTTGCATCAGCCTGAAGCACACTCCAAGCTACTCACTGAAGTAATGATACCTCATTTCTTCCTCAAGCACTTTCAAGTCATCATTGTTCTTGTCCATAAGGATATTGGGTGTAATCTCTGTAAAGTTGCCTTTTGCTTTATTTATAACAACAATCAAAGGCTTTTGGCACTTTCAGTGTCTGACACATGTGCAGCTCTAGTCACAAACTCACTTTGCACATGCCTGGAATTATCTTATAATAACTGTAAAAATGAAATAACTTTATGATTGCAGATGGTGTCCCTGAGAGTGCAACCCAATCTTTATTGGTATTGCCTTTAATAATCCTTGTTGGATTATTTGTCACTGTATATTTTGTATGCATGTGATAGAAAAATAGGTCAGCTCTCCATGTAGTCTTTTCAAAAGGAGTTCCACAGCTTACCTCTGACACACACCATTTCTACTCCATTATCAATGAATATTTTATAATAGAATCTGTACCCTTTCTGTGCAACTTGAAAAAACAGCACTAGTCAGTAACATGTACAACCACTGGAAGCAAAGCACAGTCTGGGACCAGGCAGAAGCATAATTCAAACTGCTCACAGTCATGCTCTTCCATTTCCTCCACAATGTACTTCAAGTCACCATTGTTCTTAAGGACTTCAGTTGTAATCTCTGTGAATCCACCTTCTGCCTTATCTATGATTCTCAACCGGGACTGTTGGCACATCTCAGGATCTCAGGTGTTTCAGAAATTCAGATCTAGACACAGACTCACTCTGTACATATTCTTAACTTGAAACACGAAGAACTCCTCATCACGATGCATTAATTCAATAATTTCAGATGGTGTCCCTGAGTACACAATAACATCATAATTACTGTACTCTTCATGCCTTCTTACTGTGCATTTGGTACATATGAGATAGAAGGATTATGTCAGATCTCTATGTAGTCCCTTCAGGAGAAACTCTGCAGCTCACATCTGAAGCACACCATGTTCTTGCCATCATGTCTGAATCTTTTATAGTTGAGTTTGCATCGCTGATGATGATAACCGCCCGAGGCTTTAAGAAAACAGAACAAATCAACATCGTGGACAAACACTGGTAAGATTGCCCGGTTTGCAACCCGGCAGAAGCACAAATACAATTTACTCACACGTGTGATGCCATTCTATTTCCTGTGCAGCATCCTCCAAATCATGATTGCTCTCAAGGATATCTGGTGTAAGCTCTGTAAATTCTCCTTCCGCTCTATCTATGGCTCCCCGCCAAGCCTGTCGGCAATCTCAGGGTCATCTGAGGCATTTTGCAGTTCAAGTCACAGACTCACTTCATCCATTTCTTCGAAACCGCGTGCCTTAAGTGCCATCTTTTAAGTAAGTTGATTTTCAAGTTTGAGAACTTTTTGAGATTGATTAAGAGGGGCTGTTATGCTGCTTGCAATTGACGGAGTTCAGAGAAACGTACAAGATTTTATATGTGAAGCGCCAAGCAGCAAAGCGCACACCGAAGCCTGCCTCGCGACGGTCACCCGCTTTGCGGAGCATACGAGAATGTGCGATGTGCCAGAGCATTGCAGTGGCGAGGCTTCGTTACCTGGGGAGCGACATCGTATGCGTGGTAGTTTGCTGCTTCTTGGCGTTGGCTCTTGACGACTTGCAGCAGCCCCATTTGGGCCTTTCTGCCTCCATGCATCACAACGAGCGACATTACTTGCAAATCGGTACTTCGTTTGGGGCAGCCGGCGTCGACGAGTCCTTTGCTGTCCTCGGGAACCGTGCATTCTTTGTACTAGTTTTGCAATCAGACGAAGCAAACTGGATACAGATCGCCACAAGGCTGCACAGCAGACATACAATCCAAGCAATCGTCGAAGCTGGTCCGCAAAGCTAATTATTGGGCACGCAAAGCGGTACAATGTTGAGGTAGTGGACGAGCCTGGAAGTGGATCGTCGTCAGAACGGAAGCGAAAGGGTCTGTGTTGAGCGGCGCAGGCGGACCTCGTATTTGAGGCTGGCGACGTTCTTGCAGACGCGCAACGGTTTCACGACGTCCTGAGATATGGATATGAGCAAATGTATGGGAAGACGTACGTTCGGTTCGAGCGCGAGTCCGCTCACAGTTTACGGTCTATTCGTCCATGTCCAGCGGGGCGCCGACGGAGGTCATGTCGGCCGAGTCCAGGAATCTCTTCATCGACACAACTAAGAAAGTCAATGCGTACAAGCAGACAAGCCGTGGTCGAGCCGTACGTATGGTGCTTCAAAGTAGTGCTCGACAGTACGTGCGAGGAAGGGCAGCCGCTATCGAAACTCCGCATTGTCAGGCTGCCGAGTGTCAGCGAAACTCATGCGTCTTTACGAAATGAAATACCGTTGTCCAACGCCATAGTATACTGTAGATACACACATATGGAGGCGAGACGGCACCGGCGCGGCGTCGAACATGCCTCCGAGTCCCCGGGCAGACGAACAAATACTGTGCAAGAAGAGAGAACACAACGACCGACACAGGAAATAAAATGTAAAGAAAAAGAAAAAGAATGGGCCAATTGAGTTTCCTCTACACATATCCATCCGCTTCCGCCGATACGGCGCGTTCTGCGTCCTCGCCCATGCTCGGCCGCCGACCACCGCGCCGCTGCTTTCCTCTCACAGTCGCACCTCACATCCTCATCTGCGCGCGGATTTCCTGCGTCTGCGACACGCCATCAGAAACGCCACCCACGGCTGCGCATACTAGCCGCAGACTGTCCCTGCTATTCAAACAAGCATACTCTGAACCGCAGGGCTAGCAGGCAAACCAGAATATTGCTTGGAATATCTCCTTGCTTCCGGGAGACGTCATTTCAGATTGCCTCTGTCAGAAGTCCAGATTGCAAAACCTGTGGCACTTGGGGAAGGAGTTCTGAGGATTTTTGTTTAAAGTGTACAATATTGACGTAACGCAAGGAAACGGAGAGCTCAACGACTTTACGGCAGGGTGGCTACGTTTCCCCCTCCTTCTCTCCCTTCTTCCTATCAATCAACTTGCGCACCTCGTCCCCCCTCTCGTGCCACGCCAGGCGCGGGATGTCCACGCCCGGGCCGACGCGCGCATACGTGCTCCCGCCGAGGCGGCTCACGGCGCGCAGCGCGGCCGGGTCTGCTTGCACACCGTCGGGCGCGAGGACGGCGTGCCGCACGTGCGCGCGGCGGATGCGGCCGAGGATGAGCGTGTGCGTCGGCGGCGCGCCGGGCGACGCGATGTCGAGGTGCTGGAAGAGCTAGGAAATATTTTTGTCTCAGTTCATAGGCGTCCTTTTTATTTTGCTTTGAGTGAGAAAGGCAGACCTCGCATTCGAAGCTGGCGGCGCTCTCGCGAACGCGCGGTGGTTTAACGACGTCCTGTCAGAGAATAGGTATGTATCTTATGTGACTAAGAACACGAAGAGACGTACGCTTGGTTCAGATGTGAGCCCACTCACGGTCCACTCGTCGACATCGGGTGGGGCGTCGACGGAGGTCGAATTGGCCGCGTCCAGGAACCTATTCATCGAAACAACCGAAATCATGTAAATAAGTAGAAGCAAGGGACAGATAGACAAGCATGTGCACGTACGGCTCACTGATGATGTTCACGACGAACTCCTTCGTCAATATTATGTTCGCAGGCGTGTCCTTCGGCCCGTCGGGCTGGATGACGAAAGAAACACTGAGCAAAGGCGGGTCATGCGAGATCTGCTATGAATGAGCGGCTAGCAGTGCTTGGAGGCACATTTCATTAACGGACCAGTGAGAAATAGCTGAGAGCGTGGTGATCAGATATATGTGGCCGGGCTCGAAGAGGCGATTTAGCATACCTGAAAGGCGCCAGGTTGGGCACACCGTCCTCCGAGAGCGTCGAGACGAGTGCGATTGGCCGGGGCGTCACCGTCGAGATCAACATCCTATACGCCAGGCTGCACATTTATTCACGAGGAGAGTCGCGGAAGATGCGAATTTGGGACGTACTACTTCTCCATCGCGTCGAGGTCGAACGTCTTCCACCCGAGCGCCTCGCCCGTCTTCCATTCACGCGCGAGCGCAGATGCGTCCCCGAGCCCGCCTCCCAGCGGCCATCTTTCATCCGGGCTCCCGGACCACCGGAACGCAGGCGCGGGGTCGAACGGCGGCGCCTTCGACGACGACGATATTTGCGGCGAAGAGCTCGAGAGCGTGCGCGAGCCGGTGACGGCGCGTAGGGTCACATGTGTCAGCGTCGGCCGGCTGAATCTTACTATTGGGGCTGCACGCAACGATAGCTTTGGGAGGACGTCCATCGTACGCGTTTGGCGGAGGCATGCGACACTGCTACTTATAAATAATGCAGCAGTGACCGAGTCGTTGCTGATGAATCATTCACATGGAGGACGAGGCGTCGCAGGCCCGCGACATCGTTTATGCGCGACTTTCTTTCCCCGCGCTGCGTAATCGCCCCACCCCGCTGCCTGTTCTGCTACGTACCAACATGTCGAGCGACGCGCCAGACTCGACGCTGAGCAGCTCGTACGCGTACACTGACACGCTCAAGGGCGTCTACTATGGACCCGGCTGCCTCACGGTCGCGCTCCCGAAGCTGCTCGCGACGCTCGGTGCGACGAAGGCGTTGGTCGTCACATGCAGGAGCCTGCACGAGAAGGTGCGTAGTGTGTTGTAATTTCGGTAGCTTAGTGCCGTGAGACGTAGACAAAAGCAATAGAATTTACGTTTGACCTGCTGAGCTCTGAGGCAAACGGATAAGAGAAAACATACATGCACGGCACATACTTATACTCTACGGACCGATAAGAAACAAATAAACAAAGATGACGCAACGATCGAGCTCGTCATTCCAACACACCCCCTCGAGCGAAGCATCGTTGGCAATAAGTAAGAATAAAAACAAATGAAGAAAAGATGCGAAAGAAACAATAAAAAGTATCTACCAAAGGTCCGAGTCGGAGAGCGAGTCGACTTCGTCGGCGCACGCGGCGGTGTCGGGGTCCTCGTCGACTGCGTTGGCGATGTCGTCTTCGAGCGACGGACAGACTTTTGTAATACTGTGAAGAAGTCCGGCTCAGTCTCGGCAGTACAAGACTCGATTTAGCTAGCTACCTGTGAAGAAGTCCGGCTAATGTACAGGTAGTTAGAAATGAATAGAAACGGATCACGATACAACGGAGCGCTCACCTCAGTCTCGGCGGTACAAGACTGAGGTGCGCATATAGTCAGGAAATTTTACTTGTAGTCAGCTGCACGGGCCATTTATCAATAAGGAAATAGAAAATAATAAAAGGAAACTCGTTGCCACCAAACGCCACCGACACGCGAGCTGCTTATGTCACGCGTGCCGTCCTTTATTCTCAACACTCCCCCTCAGCTCGCCGTGTCAATTCAATCCGAGCAGGTTGACACAGATCCAGTGGGCAGCCGGCGGAAGCGGTTTAGTAAGCAGATCCGCAGGGTTGCGATCACCGCGGACGTGGATAAACTCGATTCGGTGTTTCTGGACTTCGTCACGTATGTGATGGACTGGGATATCTATATGTTTAGTACGCGAATGAAACACTGGATTGGCGGCCATTTGGATTGCCGCCTGGTTATCCACGTGAATCTTGATGGGTTGGGTGCCAAATCCACGTCCAATCTCTTCAAAAAAATTACGCAACCATAGGGCCTCGCGAGTGCAATGTGACGCCGCCAAATACTCTGCTTCTGCCGTTGATGTGGCGACCACGTTTTGCTTTTTAGCTTTCCATCCGATCGGTCCTCCATTGAGAAGGAAAACGTAGCCGCCAATAGATTTTCTGTCTCCGAGGTCTCCGGCCCAGTCGGAGTCAGAGTATCCGATCGGCTTGTCCATCCCTGCTCCCCCTCGATAGACGATCCCTAAATCAATAGTACCCTTAAGGTACCGTAATACGCGCTTCCCTGCTATCCAATGGACCAATTTGGGCTTTTTAAGGAAACGTGCTAGTATGTTCACCGCTAGTACGACATCGATTCGGAGTACTGTTGCCAGGAACAGGAGTTCTCCGATTAGACTAGAGAACGGCCAGGGTGGTGAATCGAAACCCTCTGATTTGTCACGATCAAAGATCGCTAGCGCGTTGCGCGCCATCGGTGTCTTCACGGTGTTTGCATCGAGAAGTCCGTACTTTTCGAGTGCACGCTTGATCTTAATCGGTGCCGAGATTTTGACCCAACCTTCTTTGGCGTTCTTCTCGACCGTTAAGCCCAATTGAATGGCTTTTTGTGACGTGAATTTCTCCTTAAATTGGAAATCGGACCCTATGTCCGCTTTGAATCTAGCAGCTTCGACTCCTTCAGACGCCGACTTACACGCGGCAGTGCAGTCGTCTACATGCGTTGCCACAATTGTCTCCCCCTCGGCGTCTGAACGGCGGTAGACGCTGGGAGCGGAGATCAATCTCTGGTAGCCGTGGCGGTCTAGACGCCCCGAGAGATGATCTGCCCAGGCCCGAGCACCCTGACGTAGTCCGTATAGAGCCCGATCAAGGTGACACACAGGGTTGGCAATATTTGCTGGGGCATGGTCAGTAAGACCGGTTGGAAATTCGACAACGAGGTTCTTCTCGTCAAGTGGACTGTGAAGATAAGCCGAATTGATGTCAATAGTAACAAGATCGGACGTAGTCTCGGCACTGAGTGCCATAACGATTTTGGCAGCGACATAATCACCAGATGCTGCGAAGGTTTCATCGAATTCTAGCCTGGGGACTTGAGAATCGCCACGTGCGACCCATCGTGCGCGATAATCGAGTGACCCGTCGGCATTTTCTTTGATATTGAAAACCCACATTCCTTGTATCACGTGCAAATCTTGTGGGCACGGGATAATTGTCCACACGTCCATGTCCACGAGCTTACCAAGCTCATACAACATTTGTTTCTTCCAGTGCCCGCGTTGCGGGGACGAAAGGGCCTCATTAGCGGAACGGGGAATTAAAATACCTGCCACAGAGCGTCGAGCATTTGTGGCATTAACTCGCTCATCCTCGCCAGGAGGATTGTCTAAATGCGCAAGTGTTTCCTGCTGCTCAACACCAGCCGCACGGCGATCCGTCGACTTAGGGACTCGTCCGGATCTGCGAGGATTAACCTCGACAGGATCGACATGTGCGGGGGGAGCGCTCTCATCGCCGTCCAGGACTTCTGGCTCGGAAAGGAATGGGCCATCCTCCGAGTCTGAGTCATCATCGGCGATGTACTCGTTCACTGTGGGCTTTCGGCGAGTGAATCGGCCCTGCTCATCAAACAAAACGTCACGCGAAAACGTAATTTCGCGAGTGTCAGGGTTCATCACTTTCCACGCTGCGTCATCACGAACACCGACAAAAATACCACGGAGCGCCTTAGGATCAAGTTTCTTTCGTAGTTCCGGCACGACTCGTACGTACGCAATACATCCGAAGATGCGGAGATGCCCGACGTCCGGTTTACGTTTGTGTAGAATTTCGTAGGGGGTTTTGCCGGGATCCAAAAAGGCAGTACTAAGTCGATTGTGACAAAACGTGAAATACGCGTAAGCTTCTGCCCAGTAAGCGCGCGGCAAATTTGCAGTTTGAAGCATAGATCTGACGGCGTCGGCGCCCGTACGGTTCATTCTCTCGGCTAACCCATTTTGTTCGTGACGGTGTGGAGCCGTGAGGCGATGATTGATACCGTTTTCGATATTGTATGCATTCATATCTCCGTTGACAAATTCTGTCCCATTGTCAGAGTGTAGGGCACGCGTCGTCACGTCAAATTGAGTTTTCATGAATGCCACTACCGTCTTCCATTTTTCCAGGACGGCCTCGCCCGTCTTGTCCTTTAGTGCGTATTGAAAAAGGTATCCAGAAGCTCCGTCCGTGAATTTCAAAGAGTAGATCGCGCCGCCAAAGGACCGATCGAGCATATACTCAATGTCTGCATGAATTACATCTCCGGGCTTCTGTCCCTGATCGGGACGGCTGGGCGCGCTTGTAGCGGGAAGTTTGCCGAGCGCGCATCCTTCACATCTCGCAAGGGGATCTTTCCCATGGGCGATTTCCATTCCGGAGACCGCGCCGGATGCTGCCATTGCCAATAGTTTGTCGCTTCCGGCATGGGCGAAGCGCTCGTGCCAGATGTGTAGCGATTGCCGCCGTTCGGAATTCGACGAAACTAATTTGGCCGTCTCGTGGTTAACCGCCATACGTAAATGGTAAAGGCTGTTGACCTGGTTCCCATAACCAAATGTCGACCCGTTTCAGCTGAGATAGCATCTACCATTTGTGAAATGCACATTCACACCTGAAGCAGTAAGCTTGGAGACGGACATGAGGCTCATCTCGATGTCAGGAGTGTGAAGGACCCCCGAAATAGTTACTTCTGTGACTTCACCGTTGTGTATGAATTTAGCAACGATCGAGCCGTGCCCAACTGCTTGTAAAAATCCGCCCTTTTGGGCAGTGGTAATGTCAAACGGATCAATAATTTCGTATTGCGTGAATTCGAACCGGTGCTTTGCCATATGCGACGAAGCCCCTGAATCCATCAGCCACGCATTGTCCCTGAGTCCGACAATCCCCGTCTGCAGTGCGAAGGTTTGACTCGGCGTAGCACCCGCAAGATTAGCGATCTCCGCTTGGGAGTCGGGTTTCTCCGCGGTCTTTTCAGCGGATGCATTCGCGGCCTCTTTTGGATTTCCACCCGCTGCCGCGTCTTTCTTGGGTTTAGTGCAGGTGGCCTGGACGTGGCCGCGCTCGTTGCAATTCCAGCAAATGATCCCGGTCCGGCCGCGACCCTGAGGTCTACCCTGAGCATTCATACGCATTGCCGATTCTGATGAAGACGCCTTCCGTTGACTCTTATCCATATCCAGTTTAACTTGGTGAACCTCGAGGACCCTGATGAGTTCTTCCGGATCTGTCATTGCGTGACCTAGCATGGAGAATGAATCCCAATCTCCAGCGAGCGATCCGAGGATGATCATAAGCCACTCTTCTTTTTCAAGATTGCCGCCCGCATTAATTAGGTTCGCGCGGCGCTTTCTGAGTTCCTGGATGTGCGTATCCATCCTTTCGGAGGGTCCGATCTTCTTGGATCTGAGGCTGGCATTGGCTAACGACTTTGCCATCACGTTCTTCTTTCCGAAACGATCAGCTAACGCTTCCCATAGTTGTTTAGCCTGCTTAGTCGGATGCTCGGCTATGAGCGTCATATCGATATTCAGGGCTATATGCGAAAGCGCCCGACTATTCTTGACCTTCCATACCGGATGCGTCGTGTGGAAATCGGAATCTGTCTGGACGGGCTCCTTGACTGTGCCATCGACATAACCAATTAGACTTTTTGATTCGAGAATCATCTCGATTACGGCTTTCCATGGGAAGAAATTCTCCCCGCTTGCCTTGAGTTTGTTGTCGTCAGACAGGGACTGAATTGACGTTCCCTGATCTGGGTTCGACATAGCGACTCGAGGCGAAGGCGATTGCAAATTCACGGGGTTACTCAACGCAACTGATCCAGGTCCGTATCCTGGAGGGAAAGGTACACGCGAATCTCCGACGTGACCCTGATCTTCTCTTTCTAATTCAACGTCTCCGTTGTCTGACTCGGGTACGGCGACACTTGTAGCGGTCTCTAAGTTCTCCGCTTCGATGGCGATCGGATCGACGTTAATCGGGATTCCTAATGCAAGTCGTTGTCTTCTCGTGAGCCTAGGTATCATTTACCTAAAGTACCGTCACTCCGTAGGTTCTGTCGCAGTGGTTCAAAACGCAAGGCTCATAACCTTTTGTAATACTGTGAAGAAGTCCGGCTCAGTCTCGGCGGTACAAGACTCGATTTAGCTAGCTACCTGTGAAGAAGTCCGGCTAATGTACAGGTAGTTAGAAATGAATAGAAACGGATCACGATACAACGGAGCGCTCACCTCAGTCTCGACGGTACAAGACTGAGGTGCGCATATAGTCAGGAAATTTTACTTGTAGTCAGCCGCACGGGCCATTTATCAATAAGGAAATAGAAAATAATAAAAGGAAACTCGTTGCCACCAAACGCCACCGACACGCGAGCTGCTTATGTCACGCGTGCCGTCCTTTATTCTCAACACAGACGATGCGCATGTGCCCGATGCCCCGGCACTTATGGCACCGCACCCCCTGAAGCCCCGATCCCTTCCTCTTCACTTCTCCGGCAAAGCGGCGTCCAGCGGGGACCACAGCCATCGCAACGTCCTCGGGTTCAGCCTTGACCGGGTGCGTTTGACGCGATTCCTCGTTGAGTAACCGATCAATGACGGTCTCGAACGTGAGTTCGTCGGCTGGAGTGCTGTCGAGTGCGACAATGAGCGGCGCGTACTGTTACGGAGTAACAGAGTCTTGCCTAATGGAGCGAGGAGCGTGACTGTGGACAGTGACGTGACGAGTGACGTGAGGCTTGACTGTGACAAGGCGACGATGACTATGGCAAGACTGTGAAGCGCAGGGCGCAGGACTATGAAGAGCAAGGCGATGAATAGCAAGACTATGCTAGCTACTGAACAAGGAGGTCAAGCTGGGGCTTAAGGTCCCAGCGATGTACCTATATATACTGTGAGGCTGACTATGATGTCAGCGGAGCTGTGGAGTCATGCGGAGCATGACATGAGGGGAGCGTGAGGGAAAGGCCCGTAAGGGGCATGTACAGTGGAGCGTGGAATGAGGTAGTGGAGCGTGGAGTGGGGAACGCCCAGGAGGGGCGCGTACAATGAGGAAGGGGTCAGGCCATGAACTAAGGGAAAGATAATGGAAAGGTGAAGGGCCTGACTAAGCAAGGAAGGAATGATGTAAGGGGGATCGTGAGGTAAGCAAGGTAAGTTCTAACATTACCCCCTCTTTAAGACCGACAGTTCGCCGAAACTGTCAAAGAAAACAAAGGAAAGGCGAAAAGAAAACGCGATAAGGCGAAATAAACGCCAATAAGCAGTTACAATGCGCGTGAAGGAAGTCAAAACTGAAAAGTAAAAGAGAAAACTCAACAAGAAAAAGCAAAACGAGACGAGACATGACCGTGCCGGATTCCGAAAATCTCCAGCCGTGAAGGTTTCTCAGCATCACCAACAAGCAGAAGGTTTCGAGCGAGCCTACAACTTCAAGAAGGGTTTAACGAAAGCAATAAAGCTCACCCAAAACGTTGGACCAGGTTTGTCAGCGTCACCTGAAAGCAGAGGGTTTCACGAATCTGTTCCCACAACGACCTCCTAGTTTAACGTCATCGCGGACGTTCCGCCCCTAATAATGACGGTTCGTGTGCGGGCAGTTGGTCGAAGAGTGTCCGGGGGCGAGTCTGTCGCACCATCCACATTGGTAGCGAATACAATCCTGTTGCCGATGTCCGTCTTGGCCGCATGTGAAGCACCTGATGACCCGAGGCGAGAACTGTGTCCGAACTCGAAGCGGAGTTGCCGTGGAGTTCTCAGGGGAATTGCGCTGGTTAAGGTGTCCTTGGATCTCCTGAGGCGACATCTGAGAGAACGGGACGTCACCCATCATGGACTGTGTGAAGGGATTGACCGCACGACGGAAGGGACGAGCCGTGGGTGGAGTGACCGGTGGCGAAGTTCCTGCGATAAATTCATCCGGGGGAGACGGAGATGGCGATGGTGCCGTAGGAGGTGGCTGAGTCGACGGTGGAGGGACCGGAAGTCCAGGCGGAGGCGAGGTAAGGTCGATGGCACCGGTGACTTCGTCAATGGGAAAGCGGTCATTCGAGGGACGGTAGTCATCCAGAACAGCGAGTACACCAGCGTCGAGGGCTCCTTCGAGAATTTGCCGAATTTGTCGTCGTGCCGTAGATTTTGCCTTCTCGTTTTCGTGGCGCAGGTCATCGATATGTTCACCCATGCGATTGGCGATGGTGAGGGTCTGCTCGGCTCGGTCGTGGGCCTTCTGCCAGCGGACGAGATCGGGCCGTTGAGAGTCTCGGATGGTTTGACTGATCGGGCTGACGAGGCCGGGATCGACGAAGACATGACGGAGGAAAGAGCGATCGTTGGCGAAGTCGAGGTTGGGCCGGTTGCCAGAGACGGGGAGCCGAGTGTGAGGTGCCGGGAGAGGATCAAAGGTGTTCAGGCGCCTCGGGGATCTCTGTGGCGGCATCGCGATAGACGGGGACGGGGTCGAGGTCAGGGATGAGGTCTTCTGGTGGAGCGAAGTGTACAGGTATGTTGCGTGCAAGGACGGCTCGAGATCGACGATTGATCCTGCGGCTGCGTGGGATGGATCGGAAGACGAGGTGGAGGATTTGCTGTTCGAGGACGTCAATGCCGAGGCGGATTACGAGGCGGCGGTCGTCGGGGTAGTCGGTGTGGTCGATGATGAACTGGAGGAAGATAGGGGTGGATTCTCCGATTTCAAGGGCGAAGGTCCAGTTGACAGAGGGTAGGTGCGGTAGGTGGAAAGGGAAGTAGGGCATGAGACAGTGGAAGTGGGAGCTGATGGACGGTGTTAGAGTCGATGGGTCTTTTTATAATCGTTGAGAAGTTTTTTTGCATTTTTGAGGTCCGATTCCTTCTGCCACGAGTTGTGGAGCGATGACCATCCTTTCCAGGATACGAGGTATTGTCTTCGGTTCTTTGGGAAACGATGACGTAGTATTGCGTCAACCTCGTATTCTTCTTCTCCATTGACAAGGTCAGGTGGTGGCTCCGCGTGGGTAGGTCCGTGGGTATCGGTCTCCACATAACGAGTCAGGAGGGAGGCATGGAAGACGTTGTGGATTCGCCATCGGACCGGTAGAGTCAGGCGATAAGACCATGGGGATAGTACGTCCTTGATTTCGAAGGGACCTTCGCGTTTAGGGGACAATTTCTTGTATGGAGAGGCGATGTCAAGGTTTCGGGCTTCTAGCCAAACTTTCTCCCCTTTCTTGAAGGGTGTGAAATTCCGAGTCATGCGGGCAGCCATGTGCATGTGAGCAAGCTCATGCGCAGCAAGTGCTTCTTCTCGGAGGGCTTTAAGGGAGCGAAGGCGTTCTTCTACCGAGGGGTGATCGGAGTTGGGGTCTGCAGCAGGGATGGCGATTGGTTCGTACCCCATAAGGAGTGAGAATGGAGAGCGTTTTGTGGCAGAATGTTCACGCTGATTGTGTGCGAACTCGATATCAGGCAGGTGATCAGCCCAGGTTTCGGGATGGCGTCCACAATAGATTCGAAGGTATGCTTCGACTTCTTGGTTTACTCGCTCCGTTTCTCCGTCTGTTTGAGGGTGGAATGCGGTGGATAGGGCTGATGTGATATTGAGCTTCTTGCAAAGCTCCTGGAATACTTTGGAGGCAAATTGGGGTCCTCGGTCGGAGATGAGTTTCTGGGGTAACCCAAAGCGCCGGTAGACGTTGTCGTGATACAATTGGGCAGTTCCAAGGGCATCAATGGTTTTGTTGCAGGGGGAAAGGACGATGCCTTTGGAAAGGTTGTGATCGACGGTGACGAATAGGGAGTCGTAGCCATTTGATTCGGGGAGTCCAGGTGATAAAGTCCATGGAGACTGTGGAAAACGGATGCGCATTGGGTTCAGCAGGGATCGGATGGAGGGGTGGGACTGGTGGGATGTGTGTTGATCTTCATTTGTTGACAGATCGCGCAACCATTGACGAATTTCTTGACAAAGATGTACATTCCTGGCCACCAATAATGTTGTTTGAGCAATGCGAGGGTTTTGTAAATTCCAGGGTGTCCCATGACAGGGGTGTCGTGGTACAGTTGTACTGCATGTCGGCGAAGTTCGATGTCGTCTGGGATGTAGGCCTTCTGTTTAAAGAATACAATGCCATCTTTCTCTGTCCAATCGGCAAGGGAAGACCGAAATGGTGGAATACCGGCTGATCGGATGATATTGAGAGCTTCATTGGCAAAGTTGTCTTCCTTGGTGCGAAGAATTAGACGGGTCTTAAAGTCGAATGTAGTCGTGGCCACGAAGACGGATTCGGGTAAGAGTGGGGGGTCATCGGGTTCTGATTTGCCATCAATCAGGTAGTCAGAGCGTCGAGACATGGGATCTGTGGTGTTGTCTTTTCCTGGTGCGTATTGAATGTGGTGGTCGAACTGGGAGAGAAATAGACTCCATCGTGCTTGGCGGGGTGAAAGACGGCGGGCCGCACGGAAATAGGTAAGGTTCTTGTGGTCGCACCAGATGGTTATCTTATGGGGTGCACCCAATAGATAGTGTCGCCAGGCCTCAAGTCCGCGGATGATCGCCAAGAGTTCTCGATCATAAATCTCATAGCGTCGTTGGGTGTCGTCAAACTGTTTGGAGATGAAACCACAGGGATGGGGTTCGCCGTTCGAGTCGAGTTGTTTAAGAGTGCCAGCCGATGCTACACCAGAGGCGTCGGTTTCCAGGATGAATGGCCGAGTTTTGTCAGGCATCTGGAGAATGGGTTTCTCAAGGAATTTGCCTTTGAGCCGTTGGAATGCATTCTCATGTACGTCTGACCATTCCCAGGTGGTTTTCTCCCTTTTTAGTACGTCCAATGGTGCCGCAATTTCTGCATAATGGTCGATGAATTGGCGATAGAAGTTGCAGAACCCTAGGAAGGAGTGGACTTGGGTTTTGTTCGTCGGTGTGGGCCATTGCGAGATTCCAGCCAGTTTGACAGGGTCCATGGAAACTGAGTTTTCCGAAATGATAAGTCCAAGATATTCTACCTGTGTGGCTTCGAAAACACATTTCTCCGGTTTGAAGTATAAGTCGGCATCTTGTACCAATGGCGAGGACTTTGCGGGTGCGTTCGCGAAGTGTAGGAATGTCCGAGGCCATGATGAAAATGTCGTCCATGTAGATGAGGACCCATCCTTCCAGCAGAACGGTTCGGAAGGTATCGTCCATGAATGCTTGAAAAGTCGCTGGTGAATTGCAAAGTCCAAAAAACATGACCATGGGTTCGAAGAGTCCTCGATTTGTTTTGAATGCTGCCTTCCATTGGTCGCCGTCTTTGATCCGAATATTGTTGTATCCCCATCGTACATCCAGTTTGGTGAAGTATTTTGCGCCCTGAATTTTGTCTAATAGTTCAGATACGAGGGGAATCGGATAAGCGTTTTTGACTGTTCCTTCGTTGAGTTTGCGATAGTCCTGGCATCCACGCAATTTTCCGTCCTTTTTTCCGACGAAGAAGAAAGGTGAGGCCATGGGGGAAGAGGATTTGCGAATATAACCTTTCTTCAAGTTGTCGTCAAGGAAGTCATCCAGAGCCTTTTGTTCCGTGGGTGCCATGGGATAGACTTTGCAGTCTTTAGGTTGGAAATCGGGTTTTAGGACGATGGCGTGGTCATAGGTCCGTACTGGAGGAAAACGTTCGGATGCCTTCTGTTCGAAAACCTTCAGGAACTGGTGGTAGTGTGCTGGTACAATTTCTTCAAGGGGTTTCTGTTCCTTGGCAGCATTGGCACGTTGTGCAAGATCCATGGCGGTGTTTACTTTTGCGCGGATGTTGAGAGTGATTTTTGCGACAAAAGATCGCTCTTCGGGTGGGGCATAGGATTCGCATCGGGCAAAAGATAGGGATCGTGGATTTTGCTTAGGGATGTCCAGAGTGCGTTTCTCCCAATCGATTTTGGGGTTGATGCGACGTAGCCAAGGAAGGCCCAGGATAGCGGTTTCTCTTCCAAGGGAGGTAACGAGAAAATAAATTGGGATGAGTTCTTCGCCGATCGCAATGAATCGCCAAGTGAAACGACTGATTTCTCCTTCGGAATTAGGAGTTCCGTCAACATTAAGGACTTGAATGGGTCGACGCAGAGGTTTGGTGGGGATTTGGTGTATGTCCACAAAGGTGGAGTCGAGGAATTGTCCTTCTGCGCCGGAGTCTATGAGGGCTGTGGTTTCGACGATTTCTTTTCTCGAGTGGATGCCAATGGGAATTTTCATGGAATTGTGGGCATGTTCGGCTATGATTACAGGAGAAATCGAAATACTAGGCAGTGCAGACGTCGATGCTGGCTGCCTTCTTAAAAACCCTCGAGGTCCAGGTTGTCGAATGCGGATTTGCGTTCTTCTTCAGAGAGGTTGGCCAGGATGGCGCGAATGCGGGCCGAAGGGGGTTCTTTAGCGGGTGTCGAAGATTCGGCATGCTGGGCAGGCGCTTCTGTGGCTGGGGTGCTGCGGATGCTGCGCCTCGGGGGGTCGCGATGGAACATGATCTTGTAGTTGCTGCCAGCCCTTGTGGTTCGATTGTCAAAGGCGAATCGTCGACTGTTGGGAGTGTCGAATTTCTGACGGCATTCGCGCGCCAGATGTCCCTTCTTCCCGCAATAGAAGCAAAGTCCGTCTGTCTTGCGACGATCTCTCTCCTCCTTAGAGACTCGTCCAATTTCCATGGCGTTGGGATCGGTTTGCTTCCCAGAAGTTGGCTCCCAGGCTGCGCCGCTGGAGCTGCGTTGGAAGCCTTCAGGGTCAGTCTTCTTCGTCAGGTTGTTGCCTGGGCTGGTACCAAAGCCCCAGACCAACGCTTGTCGCGCGTGCTTGAGCTCAGCTTGGCGTCGTAGGTTCTGTTGGGCTTTGCTGGCTTCGGTGTACCATCCTTCAAGTGTAGTAGGCTCGCCTCGATTGTAGATCTTGTCTGCAATGCTGGATTTGAGACCTCGGCGGAAGTACTCGATGAGGGGTTCCTCTTGGGTGAACCCGGCTTGGAGGGCGAGACTCTTGAATGTAGCGATGAAGCCGTCGACATCGTCGTCCTGTTTGCAATTGGCGATTGCAAATGACGCATCCTGTTTGGCATTGACAGGGAGGAACTGGGCGTCGAAGGCTTTGGCGAAGTCTGCCCAGGTTCCGTATTCTGCCGTGTCCGTGTATGTCTTGTACTTATTGCTGGCGAAAGTAGCGGCTGAACCAGTCTTCATGAATGAAAGGACGAACGTGATTTTGTGCAGATCGGTCTTGTAGATGTCCTTGTTGCCTCGTAGATAGGCCTGGCAGGCATCCCAAAAGTATTGGGCATTGCTGCGCTTGCCATCGAAGTCAGGGGGCTTGGCGAATGCGATTTCTTTGGTGCTCATGGTGGGGCTTGGTGTGACGGTCGGTACTGTGGTCTGTGGTGGAGTATTTGGTCGAGTAGGAACGTGAGGTGGTGCAGTGGAATTGTCGTCAAGCGATGTTTGAGATAACGATCGAGTGATTACGTCAACAGGGTCGATATGCTGTGGTGGCGTTGGTATTTCGATAGGTCGGCTTGAGTGTTCGCGGGGTCGGACGTTTTGGAGGATTCCAAATTCGTGGTAACGGTATAAAAGTTCGGTGTGTGGATCGCCTCCTTCAAGAAATACTTTCCAGGCAATTCGTCCGTCCGATCTCCTTCTGAGGGTGAGTGGATAGGTTCCCGCAGTTGGGTAGGGTTGATCGGTGGGCCAGACCGCGTTAGCGGGGAGTTTGGGTAGGGTAGAAATTTTGTCTAGACGTTGATACGTCGACAATCAAAGAGAGCTTGACCTAATGTTACGGAGTAACAGGGTCTTGCCTAATGGAGCGAGGAGCGTGACTGTGGACAGTGACGTGACGAGTGACGTGAGGCTTGACTGTGACAAGGCGACGATGACTATGGCAAGACTGTGAAGCGCAGGGCGCAGGACTATGAAGAGCAAGGCGATGAATAGCAAGACTATGCTAGCTACTGAACAAGGAGGTCAAGCTGGGGCTTAAGGTCCCAGCGATGTACCTATATATACTGTGAGGCTGACTATGATGTCAGCGGAGCTATGGAGTCATGCGCAGCATGACATGAGGGGAGCGTGAGGGAAAGGCCCGTAAGGGGCATGTACAGTGGAGCGTGGAATGAGGTAGTGGAGCGTGGAGTGGGGAACGCCCAGGAGGGGCGCGTACAATGAGGAAGGGGTCAGGCCATGAACTAAGGGAAAGATAATGGAAAGGTGAAGGGCCTGACTAAGCAAGGAAGGAATGATGTAAGGGGGATCGTGAGGTAAGCAAGGTAAGTTCTAACACGTACGTCTCCGGGAGTCCCTGGGTAAGGGCGAGGGTTTTGTCGATTTCCGTAACGTCGAATTTCGCCTTCTCAAGAAGGTAAGCAGTGTGCCGAACGTCGGCAGCCCATGACTGGATGGATTGGTTGGGCGCCTTCACCATGTTGAAAAAGCGGCGGCGTAGGGCGAGAAGACTGCCGATACCGCGGGGCGTATGGACGCGCTCGAGCTCGTCCCAGATCTCCTTCGGCGTTTCAAAACGCGTGTGCGGCAGCTGCGACTTGTCCACGTTCAGGACGATCTTCGCCTTCGCAAGGTGCTGCTTGCGGCGGTACGTCTTGACTGGCTTCGAGTTCAGTCCACCAAGCGGCTCGACGTCGTCTCCGGACACCACACCCCAAACGTCTTTGTCCACCAGCAAAGCCTCCATCACCGGAGCCCAATCCTCATAGTTCCCTCCTGTGAGCTTTTCGATGTCGGATCCCATGGCGAGCGAAGCGAGTGTTGTGCTGCGAAACTCGATTCAGACTACTCTAGGTCTGTCGGGTTTAAGAACGAGGTAGAGGTTGATTGCGCAATAGCGAACGCAAGATAAGAGAAATGGCGTGCCACGGCAGAGGCCAAAAAAGGCACGCGGCCCGTAGATTCCGGTGTGCCGCACGCGCGCGCAGTGACCGTAGATAAGATACCGGTGTGCCGCAGCAGTGACCGTAAGGCCCGCGGCCTGCAAATTCCGGTGTGCCGTCCGCGACGCGCAGTGACCGTGTCGTCCGGTTTACAGTCCCGTAGACTAGGTTTGTGGTCTGAGCCCCACAAGGCTACTTGATGTGACCCTCAAGCGAGGCGATCCGTTTGTGTTGTAATTTCGGTAGCTTAGTGCCGTGAGACGTAGACAAAAGCAATAGAATTTACGTTTGACCTGCTGAGCTCTGAGGCAAACGGATAAGAGAAAACATACATGCACGGCACATACTTATACTCTACGGACCGATAAGAAACAGTCCTCCCAGCTCATTCATTCAATAAACCTCAGCGGTTTCATTAAATGAAATGCAGCGTTGCTTATATGGCCATGTTGCATCAATGTCAGCGTTTGCTTGAGAAAAAATAGTTCAGCAACGCTGCTCTGAATGAAAATTCAAATCTGGGGCCAAATTTTGCTTGAAAAGGGAAATATTAGGTTGGAAATTTTTAATAATATTGCATTAATTATCCTGGGCAGCTGCATCATTTAGATGCAGCATTAATTGATGGAAGAATGTCAAAAAGGATTTGTTTCTTCGGGAGGCACATCAATTTGAGGATTAACATATTGATTGCTTGTAAAGACTATCAGTATTGATTGATGGTTACGTACTGTCGTTTTCGCAGCACACAAGTCATTCCGGCCTTGAACTATGCAGGACCCTTTATTGTCTACTTTTATTTATATTGTAGAGAAAAATATATTATATTCAACCAATAAATGCAACTACTATTTAATATATCAATATATAAAGGGGGCACAACGCGTCGGCCGTCGGGCGGCGAAATGCGATGGCACGTATCGTCGCGCTCGCAGTCACAACCCCTCCCCCCACCCCGGACCGCTCGTCTCGTTGATAGCGCGCAGCGCAGACCCCGCCTTCGTCGCCGGTGTACTCGCTGTTCTTTTCGATTCTACGGGTCCTCACCGCGCGAGCGTTTGTTCCGCTCGCCGCGCTCGCCGTCAGCGCCGCTCGCTCAGTGCGCAGTCCTCCGTGGCCCCCTTTCATCGGTACGCGCGGCTCTCCACACGAAGACGCTTGCACGTGGTTGAGTGTCCTGGTGTATAATCATCTACGCAGACTAAGATAAAACAGAAAAAAAGGACAGGGAGATGTAAAGAACGCACCCTGTCCCAGACGCCCGCATAGTATGTCGTCGCCTTCGCAAGCTTATCATCGGCCCGGTGCTCGTGCCTTGCAAGGCCTGCACTGCAGTCTTCGCTGCACGCCCGAGCGCGTGCGGGAGTGTCTTGTGCTGCACGGGCTCTGGCAAACGGCCGTGCGTGCAGGAGGTTCGTGGCAAAGTTGGTGAGCCCGTGCCCGATCGTCGTCGACAGCTGTGTTAGCGACTCCTGATTATATAAAATGAGTCATATATGGACTTGCTGAGTATTTAAACGCTTACCTTGAGCTTTCCACGGTTCTTGGTTGGCGTGAACGACATTGTTGAGCATGTCGAACCCAACGAGCACGCATGTTCAACCGTGCGAAAGTTGTGTCGAACCGCGCAAATGCTCGTAAGCGCTCGCGGTAGCGCGCAACCATTTCGTTTCTCATAATTCACGTACTTCCCAGACTTGCTTTAAAGCCTGTAGTTATGTTTGAATAGTAGTACTACATCTTATAAAAAAGTTTACATTACCAGGATACGTGCGATGGTAATGGATAAAGCATTTAGTTGACGTACATTGGGGATTTGTGCTACTTTTTACCCAAACAATTATCGACCTCGATCGGCTGGGCCGAACGGGCTCAAACTTCGTGACATATGTATTCAATGTATTTAAAAACCTTTAATGTACCTTGATTATTGATTAAGAGGTTAGAATATGTAGATCTAGGAAACAGGTGAGTTCAAAGCTGAAGATCGGTTTGCTTTTCTTGTAAGTCATCCCGGCTTACAGGTTCAAAGCCTTCACACCTGATACTTTCATATGCAACCTCAAATCAAAAAATATGGAGGGAATCGGGTGTATTCAAAGTGCTTCATGCTACCAATAAAATAATTTTTGTGTGCTCATAAAATATTCAGAATTTGCTACAGTTTGCAAAACAGTCTTTTGCAGCATCTTTGCTTTCCAGTGTAACTGCCCAGCTTTTAAACAGCTCAGGACTTTTTAATATGATATCAGTAAAGTATATAGGCCTGTATGTATAACATCTGTGTGGTTAGGTGCCCTTTCGGAGGTAGAACAAATCAATCAGACCCGAAACTGCTGCATACAGAGTATCATGTACTGTGAGCTATTATACACAAGATGTAGACTTTCGCAGGTGCTTAAACTTTCAATATCGAAGAAATACATACTAGAAACCTAGACTAAATACTTACATTGCTTCGGGTACCCTGTATATAGCACTACAAAGGCAACACTTAAGAAAAACCGATATTTGCACTGTTAGGTTAATAACTCAGTTTATGGCATTTGCGGACATCCAGTTTCTTCTAAAAAGCAAGGTTATATAAGCTATAATTATAAAGTGATTTTTTGGTAATTTATAATTGAGATGCTGCTGCGCTACAGCAATGTTTTGTAGCTGCGGCGAGCCCATCAATTGCTGCTGATCCAAAACATACCTGATTTGGACGAATGTGATGACCTATTTCGGTAAGTCACCCGTGACATGTTGAATTTCGTGCTCGTCGGCGATGTCGTCGTGCTCGTCGTGCTCATCGTGCTCATCGTCTCTGCTCATACCTCTGTCTTTTCTAAGTCTTCGTTCCTCGGGCCTTTTGCTAGTCTCCACGCTGGGCCACTGCGCTGCTCGAACTGCTCGCGCTGTGTGCCCAAGGACAAAACCATCAAGCGCTTCACCGTGCGCATCATGGCCGAGTCCGCCGCTGTCCGTGACATCTCCGAGGCATCAGTCTACCAGGGTAAGCTTAAACTTCATTTCGAGTTTCGAGGATTCTTATCCCCCTGATTGTTTGAGCAGAATACGTGATCCCGAAGCTGTACCTCAAGATCGCCTACTGCGTATCGTGTGCCATCCACTCGCACGGTGAGTCTCATATCTCTTTCATTCTCTTTTTTATGCTGACTCTTTGGTCCTCAGTTGACGCGCGAAGGCCGCCGCAACCGTGCTCCACTCCCTCATGTGCGTTACAAGGACGGCAAAAAGGCCCACTTGGCCGTCGAAGCTGCTGCCGGTGCTGCCGCTAGCGAGATGTGCCGGTTAACTGCCTCTCGGTACGTCAAGATAGCCTGTGCGTCATCTATTCGCACGGTACGTCTCTTTTCCTCTTTTTTCTCTTTCAGAGTACTGACCTCTTATCTCACAGTTGTCCGTGTCCGTTCGTATAATGATGGCCGTAACCGTGCCCCACACTCCTCATGTGTGTTACAAGGACGGCAAAAGGACCCAGCCATCGTAGATGCTGATGACGCTGCCGCCGCGAAAATCTGCTTTCCGATCGCGTCGAATTCCAGCTGTTTATTCATACCTTCTTTCGCTTTGACCGATCCTCACTCGAAACACCTCCCGACCGCGCGGGACGCGAGCGCGAAGGCGCGCCAGGCAGGGCACGGAACGCGAGTGCGAAGACGTGTCGGGCGGCGTACGGGATGCGAGCGCAAAGGTGCGTCGGGCAGCGCGCGGGACGAGCGCGAAGACGTGCTAGGTAGCGCGCTGGACGAGCGTACAGGGACGCCAGCCCGTCTGGAGGCGCCATAACGCGTGCAGGCGCCAGGGTAAGCTACGTGCAAGTAGGGGCTGGTGCGTATGTGTGCAAGGCGGAGGGGAAGTGCGGGGGCTTTTTTTTTTTTGTAAATGAACAATAAATTACTATTAATGATACATTTGAGCGTCCTGGGACGCCATTATGCGCGCCGGCGCCAGGGCGAGCCTACGGGCACGCCCGCCACTACGGGGTAACCAGCGTACAGGTGTGCATTGCAGCTGGGCGCTTTTGCGCATTGGGGGGAGCGCGCGCAGCGGGCAGGGATTTATTCTGTAAATAAATAAATAAATAGGAATAATAATACTAAATTTCTGACAAATCAAGCCCTGTAAGGTACAAAATGATCACCTGAAGATCATGATGACGGAAGATCGTCGTTTGATGATCACATGATAAGAATACTGTTCCGACAGCTATTGATATGAAAATCTTTATAAACTACTTTAAATGGGATACAATAACAAAAATACCAATTAAACCTATCTGCAGCTCTAATACTAGCTTATTAACCTTAGTTTGATACTGGTAGCAATGCTGAAAACAGAATGCTCAAACGCTCAGCATTTGCTGAGATTGATGCAACATGTCACCGAGAGCGTTCGCTGACCTTGAATCAATCAGGCAGCTGGTACCAGTGTAAGAAACAAATAAACAAAGATGACGCAACGATCGAGCTCGTCATTCCAACATAGTGCATGTCCCGCCTCGTCAAATGCGCACTGAAATTGACATGAATTCATCAATGCCATGTTGCCAAACAGACGTCGTGCGCCGAGTCGAGGCCATCCTTCGTGAGCACGGCGCATACGGCGCGACGTTCTGGGAGATCGGCGAGCACGCGCCGGTTGCGGGGATCAAGTCGGGCGTGCAGGCGCTCGTGGGCGCTGCAGCAGACGTTGTTGTCAGCGTCGGCGGCGGGACGCCGAGTCAGGCGATCCGGACGCGCAGTTCCTCCCGCACATCGCCGTGCCGACAAGACTGAGCGCCGCTGAATATACCGTGCGTCTTGCTTCTTCTTCCTCTTTACTTATCTGAGTGTCTTAGAAAAAACTAGAATGGGTTTTTGCCCCGGCAGATCGGAACGTTGACCAAAGAGTGGAGACCCGCACACAGATACTTTTCGCTCCACGCCTTGCGCAGAAATCCCACATCTGATCTGTATCGGGTTTACATTCAATTTGGTTTGGATCACCCTAGCAACTTTCTACGAACCAAATTCCATAACCTCGAGATACACGTATACTGCTGCATCAACGACGTTTTCGTGCTAGCCCACTCGAATGCAAAGTTCGGCAGGTGGATGATCATGCTCAAGACGGACATGCTCTGGCTCGAAAACCCGTTCGAGTACTTCGTGTTCTGCTTGCCGATCTGCTGTGTGAAGTACGGGTGCTCATGGCGCTGCACGGGGCCTATCGACGGCTACATATGCGCATTCACGTCGTACACGCACTTGCAGCTGCGCGCATTAATGTAGCCCGTCACGACGACGCGCAGCGGCGCGCCGTGGATCTTCGGCAGCGGCTTCCTGTTCGTCTCGTACGCGAGCAGCACCTCTTCATTCGTGCGCACCTTGCGCCACGGCGCGGCTGCCGCGTAGTCGAGCACCTAGCCCTTTCGGGTCGTGCAAAAGGCGATTTTACAGAGGGAGCGGGCGAGGGAGGACTCACGCAACACGCTTGAAGTAGGTGTCGGTGCCGATGAGTTCGAGGTGCTTGCGTTCAGGATGGACGCCGTCACAGGCGATATTCAGCACCTTCTTGAGCGGGACGCCTTCATGCACCGCCGTCCCGCTTGAATACACCCGCTAAAGCCCCCAGACGAAAAAAGGAGTAAAGACGACGCACATGGTGCCCTCGCCCCACGGAGTATTAATGACCCCACGGAGTATTGATGAGCTCGTCGTCGTCACTGGGGTACTCCGTGATCTGCTCGATGCGCTGCTCGCCGCTGCACTGTACCCTGGCTGGTGTGCGGCAGGTCAGTGGCCGCCGAAAAGGAGAAAGAAGGGAAGAAATAGGGAAATCGGCGTCGTACAGGAATTCTTCCGGAACTTTGAGGTCCTTGAGCGAGATGCTGTTGACGAGTCCGCCGACCTCATAGCAGAGGGCATCTTCGTCGATGTAGGGGACGCCGCCGTGGTCCCAGATGCTAGCACCCGCAGACCCGGACGCACAAATGGTGCACGTTGTCCGTGAGCTTCCCTTGCATGAGCTGGTCGCGGCGTGTCTCATGGTTTCAACCACCCTAACCGGGCCCGGCTTCGACCGAAACCAGCCCCATTTCCAATCAATGCATGCCCTAGTCAGACCGAGTACTCTGATCTCCTTTAGAGTCGTTTCAGAACCTGCGTATGCAACTGAAAGGCCGGATGTCGATGGTTTTCACGCTCTCCCCCCCTCATATTTCACAATTCTGTAACGGCTGGCACATAGTCAAAATCTGAATTATACATGTGTGTAGCATACACTCTCAATCCTCCAACGAGACACGACCCAGTATCCCAGAAACAGAAATCAGGAATAAAGATACACGGATTGGAGGACGTCGTGCAGCGCGCCACCGATGCAAGCCTCGAGCGCGATGGTAGAAAGTGCATAAAGTAATTAGAAGGAATAAGTATAGAGCGATTGAGTAGTGTCACGGTGAGCAGGTGTGCCAGC
Source organism: Phellopilus nigrolimitatus (assembly GCA_021029095.1). Lineage (NCBI taxonomy): Eukaryota > Fungi > Basidiomycota > Agaricomycetes > Hymenochaetales > Hymenochaetaceae > Phellopilus > Phellopilus nigrolimitatus. Next base: position 30,781 of record JAJOHG010000146.1, read on the forward strand.
AGGCGAGCAGGTGGTGACGAACAAGCGAATTCTCAGCACTTCAGCAGTAGGTAGGTAGGTAGGTAGTTTATTACCGGAACGGTCCCATTAAGGAACACCGGCTTGTCAACTACTATACAATTAACACACCCGGGTAAATTATGACCACTGACCATCTCACATAATTTGCTCCTGGATGCTGAGAAAGAGAAACACAGGGTAAGTAACTACTAATCATAAATCTGTATTGTCTCGTTCCGTTTCAATGTCTGATTCAGCCAATTGGTCTGTGCCATGTGGGATGAAAAAAAGGTTGCTCTTCAAAGACTTTTTGTATGTCAAATGAGACCTTAGCCAGAAGCTGGATAATCTGCTTCTCATGGTACAATTTGTGAAAGATGTCTGCAGGGGACCAAGACATATTAAGCAGAGCGGGGCATGCAGCTTTGGCTTTGTCCATGGTGACCACAAAAAGAGGGTATGAGAACATACACATGAAATTTACTGTTGCAACTGCATTTGGCTGCTGTGGTCAGGTGGTGAACACTGAAAATTCATAACTTTATTGGATTCTGTAAGTCAGTGTGACTCTTGGAAATCCACATCAATCTCATTTGGAAAGCAGCGGCATAAATGAACATAATAGAACTTGAATAGTGCTAGAGCTACCTTTTTATCAACAAGAGCTACATAAATTACTGATACTAAGAGATGAGACAACATTTCTCTTTGGGCCTGAGTGAGCAACATGAATAAGACAAGAAAACAGTAATAGTCTATGAGTGAACATGTGACTGATTCTGATGCTCTAACACATACCTTTTTGCTGGATTTTCTCCACCTTCACTGTAATATTCCTTGAGAACATATGATTAATTCTGATGCTCTAATGCTTACCTCTGTGCTGGCTGTCCTCTGGGCTCTCTGTAATATAGCTCTTCCCTGTATTCATTTTAATATTCCTTGAGAATATATGACCAATTCTGATGCTCAAATGCTTACATTTGTGCCGACTGTCCTCTGTAATTTGGCTCTTCCCTGTATTCATTTTAATATTCCTTGAGCACATATGACTAATTCTGATGCTCTAATGCTTACATTTGTGCTGGCTGAACTGTTGGACCCCTGTAATGATACCAATAGCCTGTTCTCATCTCCGCAAATGCCGAACGCAGCATACCCTTGTTCATACACCAAAAGGCATCATATATACGGCCATCTTTCACTATGTATGTGTCATAGTTTATAGAAGGAATAGGTCAGCTTCCATGTAGTCTCTTGAAACATTTCACAGCTTACCTATGACGGCCTGAAGATCCATGTGCAAAGTGTGACTGTAATATTCTAGGCTGTAGAGTTTGCTATCTTTCTTCTCTGCAGCCGCCCCTTCAAAGAAACAGAATTGGTCAGCAACATGGACAATTACGAGCGCAGTCGCCCAAATGACCCACAAATGTAGATTGCTTTGACATCTTCAATAAAAGGCTCAAAGATTTTGGGTTCGTTGACTGTTATCTCTATCCATTCGGCTCTTGCATTTACTACCTCTTTTGCTACTCCTTCATCCGTAGGCCAAGACTGTATTTTCGACACTTCTCAGGATCTGAGGCACTTTTAGCCATGGTCACAGACTTACCCCGGTCAAATTGGTGCCCAAAAGCATAATCTTGGTTGATTCTTAAGTTGGAGAACTTGCTGATATCAGTTGAGAGGGGTTTGTGGTTGATGGAGTTCAGGAGAACGTATGGGTTTTATACGCGCACACCGAAGCCTGCCTCGAGACGGTCGCCCGCTTTGCAGAGCATAGTAAAATGCGTAATGCGCCAGAGTATTGCAGTGGCGAGGCTTCGTTGCCTGGGGAGCGACATCGTATGCATTGTAGTTTGCTGTACCTTGGCATTGGCTCTTGACAACTTGCAACAAACGGCTCCATTTGGGCCTTTCTGCCTCCATGCGTCACAGCGAGCGGCATTACTTGCAAACCAGTAGAAAGCTCAACTTTGATTTTCTTCATCTGGAGCAGCCGGCGACAACGAGTCCTTTTCTGTCCTCGGGAATCGTGCATTCTTTGTGCTAGTTCTGCAATCAGACGAAGCAAACTGGATACAGATCGCCACAAGGTTGCACAGCAGACATACAACCCAAGCAATCATCGAAGCTGGTCCGCAAAGCTAATTATTGGGCACGCAAAGCGGTGCGATGTTGAGGTAGTGGACGAGCCTGGAAGTGGATCGTCGTCAGAACGGAAGCGAAAGGGTCTGTGTTGAGCGGCGCAGGCGGACCTCGTATTTGAGGCTGGCGGCGTTCTCGCAGACGCGCAATGGTTTCACGATGTCCTGAGTTATACATGTATATGAATATGAAAGAATGAAGGCACTGGAAGACGTACGTTCGGTTCGGGCGCGAGTCCGCTCACAGTTCACGGACCATTCGTCCATGTCCAGCGGGGCGCCCACGGATGTCATGTTGGCCGCGTCCAGAAATCTCTTCATCGACACAACTGAGAAAGTCAATGCGTAAAAGCAGACAAGCCGTGGTCGAGCCGTACGTCTGGTGCTTCCAAATTATCAAGTAAATAGTGCTCAACGAGTCTGTGTGCCTTGCGCAAGGGAAGGGCAGCCGCTGTTGAAGCTCCGCAGTGTCGGGCTGTCGAGTGTCAGCGAAACTTATGCGTCTTTTAAAAAGGAAATACCGTTGTCAACGCCATAGTATACTGTAGATACATATGGAGGCGAGACGGCACCGGCACGGCGTCGAACACACCCCCGGGGCAGAAGGGTTATTGTGCAAGAAAAGATAACACAGCCGACACAGAAAATAAGATGGAAAGAAAAAGAAAAAGAATGAGCCAATTGAGTTTCCTATACACATTGTATCTATCCGCTACCGTCAATACGGCGCGTTCTGCGTCCTCACCCATGCTCGGCCGCCGACCACCACGCCGCTGATTTCCTCTCACACTCATTCGACATCGAGAAAGGCAAGGGGGAAGGGAAATGGGAAGCAAGAAACAGAGGAGAAGGACAATTTGAACCACTCAGACCACTCACACTCGCACTCACACTCGCATTCGCTCTTTGACGGCCACTTGAAGATGACGGCCTCCTGCCATCGAACCCCGCCCATATGAGCCCGCACCTAGCCCCGCCCCTCGCCTATGACAGCGGCTTGCGGGCGTGCGTGTGATATGTATGCGGCGAAGTACGTCTCCTCGTCCTCGAGCGTCGCCTCGAACGGCTTCGGGAGGTCGAGGATTGGATCGATGCACCGTGCGCCGCGAGCAACCGTCTGCGTGCGCGTGCAGGCGGCGCGTAGGGTCACATGTGTCAGCGTCGGCCGGCTGAATCTTACTATTGGGGCTGCACGCAAGGATAGCTTTGCGAGGACATCCATCGTACGCGTTTGGCGGAGGCATGCGACACTGCTACTTATGAATGCAAAATGCAGCCGTGACCGAGTCGTTGCTGATGAATCATTCACATGGAGGACGAGGCGCCGCAGGCCCGCGACATCGTTTATGCGCGACTTTTTTTCCCCGCGCTGCGTAACAACCCCACCGCAGGCGTTGGTCGTTACAGGCAGGAGCCTGCACGAGAAGGTGCGCAGTGCATGTCCCGCCTCGTCGAGGCCGTCCTTCGCGAGCACGACGACACGGTCCCGCAGAATCAGCAGGGCGCCGAAACATGCCGGTCCATCCGAAAGCCCGGGCCGGCAACGCGACTCACATCACTTCATTTGGCTTTATCAGCCGCTACATGAATACAGTGGCCAGCAGAGGCTTGAGCGGCCCTCCCTTAAAGCTCGTCACCACGCTTCCCTGAAACTGAGCCCGAACTCTACTGTTGGGCAGGCAGAAGGCCCACTGGATGCTCCATGATGCTCGGTCCTGGAGGTCCGCTCCCACAGGCGCAGATTTCTTCGGCATGTCGTCCAACGCCCGACGATTCTTGCTAGGAACTCAATGCACATGCGTATAGACACGCACATAAGATTACAAGCGAGGCAGCAAAGAGCTCAGAGGGCGAGCACCCAGATTTGACGATGTTAAAGTCTCGCAAGGCTCTTCGTGCTGGCGGATGCAGACGGCCGTACTTACAACAAGTTGACGCGCAAATGGCATATTTACATTACAAACCGAATTCCATTTCTTTTTTTCTTCTTCTTCCGAGGCTATTCTTACATCCAGCCCTAAGCAAAACCGCCCGCAGCGCGCCGCGCGCTACTTCGCAGGCGCGGGGACAGCCAAACCGGCCTGCACGGCAGGGCGCGCGGCGATGCGGTCGACCCACGCCTTGACCCTGGGGAACTCGGCGAGGGGCACGCCGGTGCGGTCCGCGATGCGCACCCACGCGAAGGCCTTGATGTCCGCGAGGCCGTACGCGCCGCCGACGAGGTAGTCGCGCGTCGCGAGGTGGGACTCGAGCACGGAGTAGAGGCGCCGCGTCTCGGAGAGGTAGCGGTTGATTGCGTAGGGGCTGGGGCGGGGGTGGTGGTGGTGGTGAGGATGGGAGAAAGGGAAAAGGGAGGGGACGTACATCTTCTCGGGCGCGTAGAGGTTGAAGTGGTTCGCCTGGCCCTGCATGGGGCCGATCCCGCCGTGCTGCAGCGCAAACAACGCGTGTCAGACCCGATTGACTCTGGAATGATTTTGGGCTTACTGTGAAGAAGAGCCACTGCAGCTCCTCGCTGTAGCCGCGCGGGTCGGCGGCGGGGTCGCGCGAGAACTTGTGCGCGGGGTCGAAGTGCGCGCCGAGGTAGAGCAGGATGGCGGACGTCTCGAAGACGGGGAAGCCGCCGTGCGTGATGGCGGGGATGCGTCCGTTCGGGCTGATCTGGCGGCGCGGACAGGACAGTTGGCAGGTGAGGAAGGGAGAGGGAGGGAGGGGAGAGGAGGGGAGGGACGCACTTTGAGGAACCACGGGGACTTGACCTGGTTGTGGACCTTGCCGATGTCGGCGTCGCGGATGCTCATCGAGACAGCTCTGGCACGGCGCGCGTCAGCGCAGCACGCCTGCAGCAGAGGCCGTGCGACTCACTCGTATTCAGGGGCGCCGTACGCGGCCTGCGGGCGTGTGAGGACGCTGTAGGCGGAGCACGGAGGCGAAGCAGCGCACCTTGAGCTCCTCGAGGAGGATGGAGGGCGCCCAGCCGTTCGGGGTGCCCTGGGTGTAGAGCACGACGGGGGCGTCTGTCTGGGTCGTCGTCATCGTTGCGGCTGTCAGGAGTGGTGTTGGGAGAGAGAGCGGGCGTGGAGAGGGCCTCAGGAGGCGAGATGCGCAGCTCTTTATGGGCGGGCGGGACAGGTGGGAGAGCATGCGAAGTGTATGGATGACGCCATCCGCGATGGACTCGTTGCCATGCTTGCTCAGCCGTTCACTAACCCGACTCGCAGAGGTGACTAAAGGCGCGCGGAGAGCACGTCGTGCTTTGTAAGAACGCCTTCGATCACCGCGCGTAACTCCGTGGCATCCGTGCGAAACGCTGACAAACATGGTCCGTCCAATGGTAACGCTAGATCACGTCTTCTTCGCCAATGCGAGCTCAAGTGCTATGCGCGTAGTGCTTTCTCAGCTACTGCATGTACACTGGATGACTGCAATAAAGATAACTCACATGTATTGTATTATGCACTCCAAAAAAAAAAAATGGAAACAAGTTTGCTCGTTCCATGACTTACAACTTGAAATAAACAAAAACGCAAAAACGCCCATACAGATTGAAACCAGGCTTTCCTTCTCCCCCAGAAAGACAAAGATCTCAATTTACAGCAAATATATGTACGATAACTGTTTGAACTAAAGCGATTCCAGCCTTTTCCTTAGATGAGCGACGCGCCATTACTAACCATTTTCCCACGAATACAACTCAATCCTCTTGTTCTCACTGGTCCACGCTCACCGCCGTGCACACCGCCGCCGTGCGCAATGCCTCTTCGTCCCCGCCGTCTGCGCTAGCCACATCCCCTCTCCTCTATCCTCCACCCTCCGATGCCCGCCTTGAAAACCGGCGCGAACGCCGCGCTGCGCGTCCTCGGCCGCTCCTACGCCGCCGTGCATGCCGCCCCGCGCCCCAAGCCGTGAGTCCGCCCATCGCCCGCTGCGCGCACCTACTCCCGCTGACCCCGCGCCAGACCCACAGGTTCGTCTCCTCTCGCTCCCGCGCGCCGCGCACGCTCACCGTGCACCCCCAGCGGTCGTCATGCTTAACATGGGCGGGCCCTCCACGGTGCGCACACAACACCTCCGCCCGCACTGAAAAACGCTCACGTGCTCACACTTCCCCGCCCAGCTCCCCGAAGTGCACGGCTTCCTCCGCAACCTCTTCCTCGACGCCGACCTCATCCCGCTGCCCTTCCAGCGCCTGCTCGCCCCGTGGATCGCCCGCCGGCGCACGCCCCAGATCGAACAGCAGTACGCCGCCATCGGCGGCGGCTCGCCCATCCTGCGCTACACCCGCCTCCAGGGCGCCGCCATGGCCGCCCTCCTCGACGAGCTCCACCCCGCGACCGCCCCGCACAAGGCGTACACCGCCTTCCGCTACGCCGCGCCCCTCACCGCGGACGCCGCAGAGGAGATGGCGCGCGACGGCGTGCGCCGCGCGGTCGCGTTCAGCCAGTACCCGCAGTACAGCTGCAGCACCACCGGCAGCAGCCTCAACGCGCTCTGGCGGCATGCCACGCAGCACGCCGGCGGCAGCGGCGGCGGGGGGCTCTCCGGCGTCGAGTGGAGCGTCGTCGACCGCTGGGGCACGCACGCGGGCTTCGTCGCCGCCGTCGCGCAGCGCGTCGAGGCCGCGCTCCAGAAGTTCCCGCCCGCGCGCCGCGCGGACGCCGTGCTGCTCTTCAGCGCGCACTCGCTGCCGATGAGCGTCGTGAACCGCGGCGACCCGTATGTCGCCGAGGTCGCCGCGAGCGTCGCCGCCGTCGTGCGCGCGCTCGGTGAGAGGCATGCGTATAGGCTCGTGTGGCAGAGCCAGGTCGGCCCGCGCGCGTGGATGGGCATGCAGACGCGCGACGCGCTCACGGGGCTCGCGCGCATCGGCCGCAAGGACGCCGTGCTTGTGCCCATCGCGTTCACGAGCGACCACATCGAGACGCTGTACGAGCTCGACCTCGAGTACGGGAAGGAGGCCGCCGAGGCGAGTGCCGCGTGTATTTTCTCCGTTCTCGCGTATTCTGATTAATGTGCTGCGCAGCTCGGCATGGAGGTGCACCGCGCAGAGTCGCTCAACGACTCGCCCGTCTTCGTGCGCGCGCTCGCGGACATCGTCGCCGCGCACCTGCGCGACTGCGCCGCGGGCGCCGCGGGCCCGACGAGCGTCCAGATGGGCCTGCGCTGCCCCGGCTGCACGAGCACCGCGTGCGCCGCGCAGAAGGCGTGGTTCGCGCGCGGGGGGCTGTGACGCGCGGAGGCGGGCGAGGGGACGGGCGAGGGGGCGTGTCGGTTTCTTGAGACGTTGTTTTCGTGCTTTTTTTTTTTTTCCCTTGCATTCGCGCTATTTTGTATGGTACCTGGATAATCGCACATACTGCATACATACATACGCACTACTATGTGCACCCTGCCCGACGGCGATCGAAGCAAAGACGCGCCGTGCTTTCGCAGACCGTCGGCTGATACTTTCTTCCTTTAAATTCGCCGCTGGCGAGTGCGTATACGATTGTATTTAAATGCGAATGCGAATCTAGAACTGGATACATGAGACGTATTAGCATCGCGCTGCCTTCCTCGCGCTGCATGCCGGCCGTTTCTCCTAATTCTCCCCATGGCCGACTTCAGCAACTCGCCGTCGCAGGGGTCTCCGACTGCCATCACAAACAGTTTTCTCCGAATCGCTCAATGATCCCCCTTACTCAGGATTCTCGACGCGTTTGGAGTCATGTCTATCATGTTTATTATAAAATGTTCTTACTACATTCTCGAAAATGTTTATGTCTAAGGAAGAGTAGGCAGCTCGTATCCCTTCTCCCTGATCGCGTTCGCAGTCGCCTCATACACATCGTACATATTCTTCTCCGCATCAAAACCGAGAAGCCAATCCGGCCGTGGAAGCTCGATAGCTGCGCCCTTGTCGGTTGGTTTGGCCTTGTGCCACATGTCGCGCGTCGTCTCGCCCATTTTCTGCGCGCGCCGCACGCGCTGGTAGCGGATCCTCTCCCAGGCGCGCACAGAGAGCGGGATGTCCTGCTTTCCGCCTATCTGGAGCGCGGCCGCCAGCGTAACGCCGTCTTCCACGGCTTGCGAGGCGCCCTGGATGCCCGTCCTGGAACGGTGGCCAAATCAGCTTTTCAGTATAAGTGAAAATCAGGCTGGACTGACGGCAAGAAAGGATGCGCGGCGTCGCCTATGAGAGCAAGGCGTGCGCCTTTACTAACCCACGTTGGCAGCGGATCACGGTACACGAGCTTCCAGTCCACGCAGGAAGGCGCTTTGGAGATGATAGCAGCACACCGCGGATCCCAGCCGTCAACAACGGCGAGGGCGTCTTCCAACTTCCCAGGAAACGACCATGACTCATCGATGTCGGCGTCATCTCTGCATTCGGCGTCCATAAATTATTTGAGACAGGAGCAAATATTATATTTATACGAACTTGTGAGTCATGACCCATGCCGTTTCGCTGCCATTTTTTGACGAGGATGAAAGAAGATGAACATCTGGGCCTGGATTCTATGAAATATTGCTCGCGCAAAGTTCGACGAATGTCTACGCACCTATCCAGCCGAAAAAAGCGTCGCCGTTCTTGCACGTAAAGTCTGTCAGTGGATCTGTGTCGACTCCCTGCTCGCGGGTATTGAACCAAGCCCTGTATATCGCATACCCAGAGGATTTCGGTTTGTCTTCATATCCCTATGAAGATGAGATGAGACGATTTGCGATCAAAAACGCCTTAAAGATGACATACCAAAACGAGTGTCCTCGCCTTGCTCCTCACTCCATCCGCTCCAACGACCACGTCGGCTGCTATGCTCTCGCCGTTCGCGACAACGCCAGCCTCGCCTTTCTCCTCGTCTTCCCAGTACTCTGAGACATCCTGTCCGAGCCGAATATCCACGCCAACGGACATTGCATAATCGAAGACGCACTCGTGGATTACGCCGCGGTGTCCATTGTAGCTATACGAGCCGTACTGCACATTCGGCAATTTCTGAATGGTGAGTAACTCCCCTTTCGAGTTATGCAAATAGAGCTCGTCATGATGGGTGCACCGCGGCCATAACCTGAGAAGATAGTCAACGACTCCGTTCAGCGATAATTTACAGTGTCTGTAAACTTACTCGTCGTGAATACCCCAACGCGCGAAGATCTTTCCAGCATTATAAGCAAACGATATAATCTGAAAACGCAACTCGAGTCGATATTGTATCGCAAGAGTAGACGAACGGCATTACATACGTCGCCTAAAATGCGAACGACGGTTAACGAATTGTGTATAGGCAGCTTATGTAACTCACCGAGGACCTTAAGCTCCTTGAACTTCTCCAGAAGCAGGACGTCGTGCCCCTTGCGTTTGCACTCGATCGCGCACGTCAGGCCAGCGAAGCCAGCGCCGACGATGACGACCTTGATGCCCGTCGAGTTCGGCGGGGCGACCTTGTTGAATCCGACGCCTGGGTTCGCGCGCAGGGCCTCCTTCGCGGCGGCGTCTAAATTAGAGGCGTGCACGCCACTTGAACCTGTCAAGGTTGCCTCCATGTTCTGCGATGTATGGTACGTGTTGAAAGCGATCGGAGGACAAAATCAGTGCTGAGGATGTCTCGCCACTAATTCTGTTTTATAGCTGTGTCGCCAGAAGTGACATATGCGTATAGTGCGTGCAGTCGTACAGTGCATGTAAATGTTCTTACGCAGGAAGGCCGTAGCCGATAATCGCAGCCTCCTTCGTTTCTCATGGAATAAAAGCGCAAGTGTTCTGATGAGCAACGATTGGCCTGCTACGAGCATCGTGTCCTTCGCGACTGAGTCTTATCCCGGACAGGCATATGCGGCGAGAAAAGAACAACAGCGAGCGCAGTGCGAAGTCACGTACGCCGATTCTTCGGGCCGCGAGCGTGTCCTTCCTTCAGACCACCGCAACATATTAACATATCTTGCCAATTTAGATGACGAGCTCGAAGTCCGATCGCACATCATGACCACCTCTCGCTCACTAATCACCCCGCGGGGCTAACTAGAAAGAATATGAGCAGTTGAGTCGTCGCACAGCGTGCATCCTATCTCTAACACGACAAAATGCCCCACTCAACCGCAAGTCTCTTCCAGTCCGTGCGCGTCGGCGACCTGACGCTGCAGCACCGCGTCGTCTTCGCGCCCTGCACGCGCTTTCGAGCGGACGACGCACACGTCCCCACGGACGCGATGGTGGACTACTACGCCCAGCGCGCGAGCGTGCCCGGCACGCTACTCATTGCCGAGGCAACCCTCATCGCGGCGAAGGCGGGCGGAGCTGACGATGTGCCCGGCATCTGGAGCGCGGCGCAGGTTGCCGGCTGGAAGAAGGCACGTACACGCGCTCGCAGGGAAACCGGCCGTTGATCGTCGTGGCCCACTTATTTATAACTTGTTATTTCATATACTGGACAGGTCGTCGACGCCGTGCACGCGCAGGGCTCGTACATCTACCTGCAGCTATGGCAATTCGGCAGGGCGGCGCTGCCGCACATCCTCGCGAGGCCGGATTCGCCTTCGAACCCCGGTGGGCCGCACCCCTACGTCTCCGCGTCTGATATCCCGCTCACCGGCAGAGCCGAGCGCCCGCGTGCGCTCACACACGACGAGATCCTAGAGTATATAGAGCTCTTTGGTGCGGCAGCGCACAATGCGGTGCACGGAGCGGGGTTCGACGGCGTGGAGGTGCACGGTGCTAATGGGTACCTCGTCGACCAGTTCACGCAGGACGTGTCAAACAAGCGCACTGACCAGTGGGGCGGAAGTATAGAAAATAGGACGCGCTTCGCGCTGGAGGTGCTGAAGAAGATAGCGAGCGTCGTGGGCGAGGAGCGTACGGCGATCCGTATGAGTCCATTCAATCCCTTTCAAGGTACTCGAAGCAACCCATTGCCCCTTCAAATCGCTAAAACAAAGAGTCCATCGTAGACATGCGCATGGTGCACCCCGAGCCCACCTTCGCACACCTTGTGCACCGCATCCGCGAGTCGTACCCGCGCTTCGCCTACATCCACGTCGTCGAGCCGCGCATCGCCGGCGCATCGGACCGCCAGGCGCAGGCGGGAGAGTCCAATGACTTCCTGCGCGCGATCTGGAAGACGCCCGAGAGCGGGGGAAATGGGTCCGTATACGTCACCGCTGGGGGTTACAAGCCGGAGAGCGCGCTCGAGATTGCGGAGACGAAGGGGGACCTCGTCGCATTCGCGAGATATTATATCGCGAACGTGCGTGATTCGTGTAGCCAACGTGCACATCTTGAAGAAAACTGACTCAACATGATTGTCTAGCCCGACTTGCCGGCGCGGATCAAGAAGGGCATACCGTTCACTCCGTACGATCGCGAAACATTCTACGCACCCGGGCTCGCGGGCTACACAGACCAGAAGTTTGCGGATCCGGAAACAGAGGCGAACTACGAGAGGTTGGCGAAGGAGATAAAGCGTGCAGACTAGCATGTAGGGCGCGCAAATACATGCTCGGAAGCGTTCTTCAATAAGATGAGCCAGACGCTCGAAGTCACGTAGTTCATGAGGAGTCGGTTGGATTAGAGGCTGCTATGTAATTTTATGGTGCAGGGCAGGACATGGCCGGCCACAGGGATCCAACACCAGCACCATCCAAGTGTAGCCTTCAGCGCAATCACGCTGACGAGGAAATATTGAAGTACATGATTGCCTCGTGAGTGCCGTGGTCGTCTGTGCACGCGACAGCTCCGTGCTGGTCCTTCCGGCCGAGTTGCGATGCGACGGACGGAGCGCTCAAGAACTACAGAGGAAATTCGACAACCGGAGTATCGGCGGAATCATCGAGTAATCAAAACAAAGCTTCATTTGTCCGGACTCGAGTGGGACGTCTGTGGAAAGAAACTCGGCCGTCGCGCATAGGCTGTATATATTATCGAAGTTTGGTACGCCTCTGAGAGCTCTGAGGAGAAAGAGATATGCTATGCCGTGGCACGGACGAACTGAGGAGAGGAGCTCCCTAGTTGCTGTGCAATGAGACGCGCAGAGATGCTCCATACAGGCGATTTCCTGCTCAACTTGATCAATAGATGCAATCGGTAGTAGAATGCGGGATGTGTTCGCCAGGTAGCCTCATGTATGGGCTTCCCTCCCATATCCCTTCATCGTTCCCTGCAACCTCGATGCGCGTCGAGATCTAGGAGAAGGTGAAGTACTGCAGGAAACGTTCTCGGGAATCAACTGGGGAGTTTGTAGTAAAACTGAGGGAAAATGATAACGCACAAGAGTGATATAGAGGCTAATGTGGTACTTCGCGCCGAGTTTGTGTCCGAGGCGCACCTTGCGGACGTCGCCGTCCGCCAGCGTCTCCAGTTACAACATGGATGATCCTGTGGTCCGTTCAGCTGGACCTTCACGGGGTGAGGTACGCCCTGTCAGTAGAGGCTCTTGACGGCGACCCGGACCTTGTTCCCGTTCTCGTCAGTAAAGCCCGTGCCAACCTGAACAACACGCACGAAGTCCAGATAAGCAAACAGAAAGAAGAAGCATAAAACAAAGAAGCAAGACGCACGGTGTACTCTGCGGCACTCAGCGTTGTCGGCACGGCGATGTACGGGAGGAACTGCGCGTCCAGATCGTCCGACTCGGCGGCGTGGCAGATGTGAACCATCGCCTCGGCGGCGTCGACGGGACTCCCGCCGCCGACGCCGACGACGACGTTCGCCCCTGCGCGAGCGGGCGCCCGCGCTCTTGTCTTGATTCCCGCAACCGGTGCGTGCTCGCCGATCTCCCAGAACATCACGCGGTTATGCGCCGTGTTCACGTAGGATGGCCTCGACTCGGTGCAACACGTCTATCTGGCGGCATGGCGGGTGCGGCGTGAGCAACTTCGGGAGCGCGACCGTGAGGCAGCCGGGCCCATAGTAGACGCCCTTGAGCGTGTCGGTGTACGCGTACGAGCCGCTCAGCGTCGAGCTGGTGCGTCGCTCGACATGATGGTACCAATCAAGGCAGCAGGATGATTACACGGCGCGGGGAAAGAATGTCGCGCTTAAACAATGTCACGCGCCTGCGAGGCCTCGTCCTCCATCAGTGACGGCTCGACCACGGCTGCATACGCCCGCTCGACGCGTACGATGGATGTCCTTCCCAAGCTATCGTTGCGTGTGGCCCGAAGATCCAGTCGGTCGACGCTGGCGTATATGAGCGCATCTGCCGCGCCGGCGCGCGCACGACCTCGAGCTCTTCTCCGCGCCCATTGTCGTCATCGAAGGTGCCGCCGTTCGACTCCACACGTGCTTTCCAGTGGACCGCGAGTCCAAATGAAGGGTGACACGCTCGGGGATTGCTCGCGCGTGAATGGAAGGAGAGCGAAGCGCGAGGGTGGAGGACGTTCGACCTCGAAGTGATGGAGAAGTAGTTGGTGCGTCTCTGAACTGCGTTTCTCGAAATTTAACTGGTGAACGCGCTTGTGTATAGGTTGCTGATCTCGACGGTGACGCCCCGACCTATCGCGTTCGTCGACTCTGTCGGTGGACGGCGTGTCCAACCTTGCACCTTTCAGATTTCAACTCCAAAGACCATCGCGCTCTTAGCTATTTCTCCCTGGTCCGTTAATGAGTTGCTTCTCCAAAGCTCTACAGTGCATAAAGGCATAAGTCAACAAGCCGGAAAGGTCCGAATTACTTTTCTATCTACATTTGCCACATTTATCTATGGCCTATTTATTTATACGCATTGGTTAAAGGCCATGCGTGTCTACAGATCTTGTATCGTAGATTTCTCAATTGTCGACTTTTTCTTCTTCGACCACTGAAATTTTGAAACAAATAATAATAATGATTAAAATGCGTTTAAAATTGCCTAATATAGGTTATTATATACAGTCATTCACCAGTCAATGGGACACCAAATCGCCATCGCGAACTCAACCACATTTTTCCCCTTTTTCACGAAACAAAAAATACTGGAAGGTAAAAAAACTACTTTAGAATGTCCTTACAGAATTTTGTGTAAAAATAAGGAGATATGAAAGAGATATAGTGAAAACAAAAAGTTGTGACGTTTTTGCTCCTCACCGCTCAATGGGACAGTAGCTTTCCCACGACCCTTACCACAATAGTAGAGTAACTACGGGTGGTACTGGCCACCAAATAATATAGTAAGTGCATGTACTGGTAGCTACAGATGTCCTCTTCGTTAATATGCCTCTAACCATGGATTTATATAATGTTGAGTAATTAAATTGTCTTCGAAGCCATCTAGGACACATATGGGACTTCTGTAACACCTGTGACCTCTTGATAGGATAGAGCATATATACTGTCATTCTCAAGATCTGTTCAGATTCTCCTTCATATAATGTCATGTTTATGTTACAGACATATTCTCCTCTCATTATATGAAAAATCAGTGTAGATCCAAAGGGAGAAAATTTGTGCAGAGGGCATAATGTATTGTGTCACACCAAGTTGCAGTTACCATTTTAGTACAATTTGACTGTATTTTGAGCATTTCTCAAGCAATACTGAGCCTGGCTGGCTCACACTTGGTATACAGTACGTTGACATGCATTCAAGCTCGAAATCTCAAAATTAATTGGAAAAAACGGTTGAGAAATGGGTGTTTTAGGCGGGTGTCCCATTGAGTGGTGGTGTCCCATTGACCGGTGAATGACTGTAAGATAAGCGCCCAAATCTAAATTAAGTCCGGCATTTCGGATGACCATTTCGCATTAGCCAGTCAGTATCTGACATTTCTTCTTGCACATTTCAGCATAGGAGAGTAGAAATATTCCAGGATAAAGTTGCGGACTCCCTGACAAACAGATGTAACACGTGATTTGCTATTATTTTAATTTAATTTAATTTAATTTAATTTAATTTAATTTTTTTCTCAGAAAATTTTGAAACATCCCCAAAAAACCGGGAAATTGCGAGAAATTGCGTATTTTGCTTACTTCTATTAGCGAAACTAAAAAAGAAATCCGAAATTCGCAAAATTCCGGCTTCCAGACAATTGATGCTTCATGCCTTTATGCACCGTAGCAACGTCTTGCCAGATTTCACGTGACCCGCCGGCGTTTCTTTTGTCATCCAGCCATGATCAAGGCGTTGCGACGCGTCTAACCGGCATTCATGACGTTTGTCTCGCTCTACCCTCACTATATCGGTGCTAGAATGTCGGAATGCCGGTAGTATTCTATCACAGTTTCGACCTGTCCGCGCGCACAGGACGTTCTTCATACTCAGGTACGTAAATCTCAATTGAATTCCAATACACGTTTTCAACCCAAAGCAGTTCGCCGCAGTTCGCCGTCGCAGCTCTCCTTCGATATTTGGAGCTTCTACCTTGAAAAAGGTTATTCCGTCGATATTTGCATCATCGAGAAGTGCCTGGAAGCTGTTGGTCCTAGCCTGGAGGATTGATTTTTTTCGGAGTTCAGACAAATATTCTCAGTTCTCGAAAGCGAGTCTGCGCGAGCTCAAAGCTCTCTGTGATAATTCTTCTTCTAAGTGTGATTTGCTTTTGGCCTTACTCGGGTGCATCCGTTTTCTTTTTAGTTTGAGTCGTGTATGGAAGCTCATTTGTGTACCGATTAATCTGTGCTTCTGTTCATAGGTGTGGAATATTGGATACCCCCTGATGGCCAGGGAGATAAGGTATATTGAAATGTGTCCAATCAACCGAGCCTAACCTGACTCCTCTCTCGTCTTTCTTAGTCACACCGCCATGACCATCGCGATGGAGCTTGCAGCTGGCTTAATTCTTGTCTTGCTAGCTAAAGCAATTGTCAGTGCCGTCCAAAGACTCCGTCAAGGGTTCGTCAGTCTCGGGTGAATGTCAATCATACGTTACTAAACAATGTCGGGTGCTGACTGCAAGTACTGCAGATCATGCCCAGGAAGGCACTTTTTGTGGTTGCATCCGTTTAGCATCATAGGACTTGTTATGGCTCCCATTTTTCCTTCGAAGGGATGGCTAGGTCATTATGGCGGCAAATTCTCGTGTTAGTCATACTGCTCTTAACGTGGTTTTTCCTTCCAATAAATTTATAACTATTTATTCAGTATACGCCAAGGAAGGCAGCACAATCCTGTCGGGGCTTCTCGTCTGGAGCTCGACGCCCATATTTTGGCTGGCAGATGTGGAGGCCATAAAGGTTGTGACCTCGGACAGGCACACTTTTAAGAAATACCTTGACGCTGTGAGTAATCGATCAATTCTACGTTTATCGTCTTTCATAATCCATATTATCTTTCCAGTACGAACCGGTGAATATATATGGGAAAAACATTGTGAGCACGGAAGGCACCGAGTGGCGCAAACATCTTGGAATTGCAGGTCCCGCCTTCAGCGAGGCAAATTACTCGCTTACCTGGAGAGAGACACTTCGTGTCGTCCACGAATGGTTTGAAGAAATGAATGATGTAGACACTGGGAAACTGAGAAAAATAGTGCGTGGTGTTGACGTCAAGGCGAACATGACACAGGCGACACTTCACATCATCGCCGCGGCGGGCTTCGGGATGCGTATGCCATGGGAAGCATTCTCTGAGTCCAAGTCGCAAGTGTCTGAATCGCTTCACGCCTCTGACCCTCTTGAAATCGGCATCCTCCCCTTCCATACGGCGCTCTCAAGTACGATAGAGAAGCTGTTCATCAATACCCTTGCACCGTCATTCCTTCATAATCTGCCCTTCCGCGTCCCATGGATTTCAGCACAGCTTGACGCTGCGCACCACTCGTTCGCGAGCCTAAAGGCACACATGACTGAGCTTGTGGCTGCTGTGCGAAGGGGAGAGAAGGGCGGAAGTGATTATGGGGAAAACGAGAATGATACAGGTGCGGACTTGCTTCGAAGACTAGTACAAGCAAGTGATGCCACAAAAAGAGACGGGTCTGGTGGGAAGGGAACTTTGACAGATGGCGAATTGTTCAGCAATATTTTTGTAAGTTGTCCCCAAAGCTGCCATGAAACCAATTTTGAGAATATACCTCCAGACGTTTTTACTCGCGGGACACGGTACGCTTGTCAAATCTACCGATAACGTATCGATTGAATTGAATCTCAAATTATAATCCAGAGACCTCCGCTCATACTCTGAGCTTCGCAATCATGCTCCTCGCACTCTACCCTGATGTCCAGAGTAAACTTCGGGAGGAAGCTTTACGTATCTGGCCTACAGACGATGATGTGATGTCGTCAACGTTCAAGCGGGATTTCGACAAGTTTGTGCGTTCAGCAAACAAAACAAAAAACGAACATGCTGTTTCTGAGTAAACTATGTTACAGGAATACACGCTCGCCTTTTTCCGCGAGACCCTCCGATGCTTCCCCTCGGAACCACGTCTTCTCAAGATAACTGATGCTGATGCTATTCTCTCCGGCACGCGATTCGGCCCCACCCCCGGTACCTCCATGCGGGAGCCAGAATCTTCGTATGATGGCGGCCACACTAATGTGCAGTTCCTACTAGATGACGCGAGTCAGGAGAAGTTTGCCGTTCATATACCCAGGGGTAGTATGCTGATGATGGACGTTTGGGCGGTTCACATGTCACGTATGTTTGAATATATCCATGAACGTTTGGAAGACTGAGTAAAGGTCTTCTAGCATTGGTCTGGGGTTCGGACGCACATACTTTCCTCCCGGAGCGTTTCATCGACACAGCGAACTACAAGTGGCCTCGTGATGGGCGTAAGTCTTTCTTACTTCCCAGCCACGTAAACGCTGTCTCAATTATTTCACGAAAAGTGTTGGCTTTCTCCGCTGGTGCACGTGGCTGCATCGGAAATCGTTTCGCCACGACTGAAGCCGTATGCCTTCTTGCGTCCCTCGTACGACAATATGAAATTCTTCTCCCTACCGACTGTCATCGTCCCACCGACGTGGTATCTCAAGGTCTCAAGCGCGAGATGTTGAAGTGGTCGAACGCCCTCACGCTTACCCCGGCGAATGCGTTCGTGGAGCTTCGTGTTAACCCGGACTCTGAGAAATGATAATGGATTTGGAAATAGTTCTATTCCTGATGTTTCTAATTCACTCCCGAGGAAACATATAAGCGGATTGACGTAGATTATTACAGAAAATACTTCCTAAGGGGAAAATCACTATAAGAGTATCGCCCATTCCTGGCGGTATTTGTCAATTCTCTCGAAGGAAAAGGTCAAGCTCAACTTGAATAGAAATCAAAAGACGACATCCCGAGCATTGAGCTTCCTGACGAAAACCGAAATGCCGTCCATCATTTACTCGGTATTCTGTAAATGTAACGTGTGCCTTCCATCTGATAAAACAAAAGTCTAAATCAACGAAGTGCGACTTCAACGCCTTCGTTAGACTCTCCTTTAACCTGCGTGTCCTCCGTGCAGACCATAATGAGCAAAGGCAGGCCCCATGCACCCATTTCAAAGAGCTTCGTCCCATCCTGAGGACGAGCCAACACAAAGCCCCGGGGTGCGGAAGCTAGAACGTCCCCATGTACCTCCACAGGCTTTGCGTCTCCCAGAAAATTGCGCTCGGTTGTTGAAACACGAGTCTCTGAACACGTCTGACATGTGCCATGCCTTCAGTTAACATGAGCCTTGGCATCAAATCTAAGATAAACGGTGAGCCAATGGCCGCCATTATAAACCCAATATATGGGCTGCCTGCTAAGTTGACTGCCCAGAAATAAACCCCTACATATAATGGGTGGTATAAAGGTAGCTGAACATTAATTCGCCCATAAATTCGGCGATTTCTTTTGTTATATAGAAACAACTTACCTCCTGAACTCCTGCAGATAACTATCAACAAGTGGTAATTTAATAGAAAAAAATGAGCGAACCAACCAACCATAACTAGCTTATGCATTTTGAAGGCTTTTACGACAGCTGCAAAATCGTTCGCGTAGAGCCGCAACGCATAGTCATCTATCGTACCAGGCTTGTAACTCCTTCTACGTCCTCTTATCATACCGGACCTTTCGAAATCAAAGAAATTGCCCAGATTACTACGCAATACAATGCGAAATTCACAAGGTAGAATTTGGTGCTATATTTTTTGTCCCAAATTATATTGTCATAGGCCATGCCGCTGAACGCGAGGCCATGTGCGAAGATGATGCACGGGTTCGCTCAGTAGCCTACCGCATCTGCGTAGATGCGTGTGACATCCGGCGAGGTCAGTATTTTCGAGTTCGGGATCCGCATGGCAAGTAAAATAATGTGCAGGTTGTCTGACGCACTGGTATCTTATATAGGTACGCCTGGGCCGCCTTTAGCCTCTATGGTGACCATTCGTAAGATATAAACTGTCCAGATTCTAGCTTCAAACCCTTACGGGAAGTCGATCAAATTGCAATGATCGAGCCTATCCAATTCTATAATTTCACCCTCTTTGCTTCTGAATGCCGGAAGGACACACCGGTAAGCGTGGAGAAGACCAGATGCCGAGAGCAATAACGTGCTTGAGAAACTTATGAAGTTACTAACTACCTCTAGTCAGCGCCACTAGCAATGCAGGTAAGTACATCTGGCAGAACGACGTTCAATATGCACGCCCTACAAATCAAAGCCATCGGCTTCTCGACCGTGTACATCGGGCGCAGGCGGCCAATGCAGTTCGAAAACACCGAGAAGATCAGGTTGCAAATGAATTCAACGATAAGTTCCTGTACAAGAAAAGTTATGATATGCAATGCAAAATAATAATACACAATTGACAGTGATGAAAGCAATGCGACAGATGCAATTATGTCCAGTGATCGACCACATCAATCCCAACCGTGGCGATAGTCATCAAGGCTTCATCTCGAGAACCTGAAGCCGAAGTCAGTGATCAGTCAAATATTGTTTCGGCGTCCACCGAGAGTTCTACGCACCTGAACGATTCTAATCTGCTCTTCGTGCTACAAACGACCTCTTCGATGTCGTCTGACAGCATTGCAATTGGCGTATCGCGGGATTCGAAACTGGTCGCTGTGCTGGCGATCGGACGGATTAAAGGGTATGGATCAGACTTGCGTGGCTTGAGCCCCGATCCATTGCGCGGTGCCTGACAACCAGATGAATCAGGACGAGGACGCGGAGCAGATGCAGACTTTGTTATTTTCGCGCGACCAAATTGCGAGGCCTAATTTCAAAAGACACTGAGCAATTTATTGAGGCTGTCAACAACGAGAAATACGCACCTTTGGTGTCGAAAGCGGCATTTGCATCCCAGCGTTTCTGCCAGTAACCCCCATGACGGCCGGGCTGCCAAACGAGAAGCGGGTCGCCCATCCCTGCGCAACCTTCGCATGCGTCGTCTTCTGCGCTCGATTCATCTCCTCATCGTCGTCCCAAATCTCCTCTATTTCTGCGTGGACTCGCTCAACGTCACTTGTGTCTATCTGGGACTGAGATGCGATCTGGGTCGGTATGAGTGGTGTTACGCAGCCGTAGGGAGCTTCTTCGCCCGACACCGGAGTGTCCTGATCCTGATTGTTGTCCCAGCATAAGATCTCGCTGCTCGGCTCCGAGTGCGATTCTACATCGTCGTCATTGTCCCCTTCAAAATTGAGCGCCAGGTCCGGTCCTAGTACAGCCTCGATATCCTCTTCACATTCCTGATAAAAAGGCTCCGGAGACCCGCGTACGAGGACCCGCACCGCCGCATCTTGCGTCGGTGATTCCTGTGTAGTGGCGCCCATTCGGCGGGGCACGTGCAAGGTGCTCGCGAGAGAAGGGCTCGACAGTAGGTCGTACGGATCGATCTCTGTCCCTAAGGAGACCGGGGCTTTACGATGTGTCGTCGTCGTGTGAGCGATAGGAGATGAGAGGTCGGGAGTACTGTTACGCGATAAGCACGGCGACGGGGAAATGTATCCATCTTCCTGAGCAACAGGGTCGAACACACTTTCCTCGTCTTCTTCCCCCGTACACCCTTCAGGTGCAGCGTTTTCTTTCTCGTCGCCTTTGAAAGCGTCTGGCACTGCGGCGCGAGAAGGGCCCGCTGGATGGTTAGCAGCGGCGCCCCGTTGGTGGAAGAACCGACTGAACGAGAGGCTAACCTCGTGCTTCTTCTCCGCCTCCGCCTCGACTTTCTTCCGCTTTGTCGCCACATCTTGTTCCATCACATCCATGAGCGTGCGTTTCCCAGAAGCGTCTCCTGTGACGATCCCGTTGGACCGGCGCTTCGTCGGGCAAGGCTTTTGCTGTGTTGGCGGCGTTTTCGTAGTCGCCGCTGAATAGATTATAGAAATCAGCTTTAGATACAGTACGACGATATGACTACTCACAGAAAAAGCTCAGAAGACCGACTCCTTTTGCTAGCTGTTTTCCTTTCGGCGTTTTCGTACTGTTCGTATCGCGACTTTGTAGCGGAAGCGGCTTGATAGCTTTGGGTGTAAACGAGGGATTTATGTCTTCCATGTCCGCGAGAGAGATCGGACAGGCGTCGCCCTCGGCGATTCTCTTCGCTAAAGAAGGATCAAGATCTCTACCCAATTTTTTAGAGAGTACACGCGACAAATATGGAAACAATCGCGTACCTTCCAATGTACGACTCCGCCTCTTCGCTCAAATCAAGATCGTCAGAAGGATTCGTGAGATAGACAAGTTTTTCTAAACCAGGATCATAAACGCGTTGATGCAAGAAGACCTTCTCCGCAAGATAGAATGCGTCGAGATACCTTCTCGGCACATCCTTCTTTCCCTCCAGGCGTATCATCTTGACCACCTTATCTACCGTCTTGTGCCTTTTGATGAGCTGCCATGCCGTTTTCAGGCCAATGCCAGAAATACTAGGTAGGTAATCGCAACCGCTCAGCATGGCCATCCAGCGAAACTGCGCGTCAGACCAGCCGACAAGAGATAAAGAGTCAGAAGCAAGCGCAGGTGAGCCGAACTCAGAACGGGAGATGTTGGTAATGGTGGAAGAGACGGGATCGAGCTTGAAAAGGACGTTTCGGCAGCCGAAAACGAGGAGGTCAGAGTCTTCGGTAATTATACCGTCGACAAGGCCTACGCGCTCGAGGTAGGCGAGTTGCGCATCTGCTTCGTATGGAGCAACAATGTATGGCACGCCCTCGGCTTTCAGTGCCTAACAAAATGTAAGTACTAGCTAGCTGAATAAAAGGATCCGTGCATTACCTTAATGACCTGATACGCCATCTGCGGCGTCACGTCGACACACTTGACATAATACTCTCTTGCCTGGCTCTCCTTCCCCTGAGCCGAAAGCTCGTTTGCACGTTTTACATTATCCGCTCTTTTCTTCTCGCGCTCTTTCTCTGTACCCTGCTTCGCGGGGAGCGGGCCGCCGTCGAAGACGAGAAATGGCGAGATGTGGTGGTGTCGTAAAAGCCGGACGCGATGCATGCAGTAGTCGACATACTTGCATGTTGGACGGCCTTGCACGAGCTCCGGAGCGCACGCGTACGTGCCGCGGTGCAGCCAGACGTATGCGTCGACGGCGAGTGTCTGGCCCGCGAACTCGGAGAGGTGCTTCTGCCGCTGAATGGGCTTGAGGAGGGGAAGAAGGCCCGTGATTCCCATTCTGGCTCATCTAGAAGACCATGAAGACGGGTATTCGCAAGAAGAAGGCTTGTCGTTGTCGACGTTGAAGGTGGTGGCCAAGCGCGTCGCGGTGGCACGCTGAACATCCAAAATAGGCATGCGCAAGCAAACGTAAATAACGCGTCGAACCCAGCCAACCATAGTCGTATAAGTATCGATTATGCGTGTCGCGACGTAGTTCTCCGGAGGTGCCGATTCTCATTGTTTAACTCTATTTAAAAGATATTTCCCGGATGGATTCTGATTTTCTACATCTTTTTCTACCGACCAAATAGGATCTTTAGCGCGACAAATTCACATCAAAACAATGAATTTTCGACGTATCATCAACTGCAGCATAGGATGTCAAATTCTCAGATATTTCTGTATTTCTCTAGATTTTCCTTGAGCGAGTTTTTGTGACCCTTGAGCAGGCAACGGCGAAATGATGCACACTTCCTTCTTAGGAAAGCATATACCAAAAGCGGGTGTTCGGTCGCCACAAAGTCGTGTGTTGGACGCGAGGGCCAGGCTTTAGCAACTCTCCTGTCCCGACTTCTCCGCGCCGTCATCCACATCGTTCTCGTTCGCGAGCTCACCGGCGAGCACGATGGCCACCTTTTCAGATGGCCCCCATAATGAGCTCGGCGGTGGCGGCGGCGACGTCTTCAGCGACGGCGACGTGCTGTCGTCGGCGGGCACCATGCGGCAATATTTGCAGGATCTGCTGGACAGCAAAGAAAAACAGCTGCAGCACGCAGGCACGCTCGGGCAGCGGGTTCTCGCGCAGCAGATGGAACTCGAAGAACGCGTCCGACAGTTGCAGGAGATCGACGCCGAGAAGGTTGAAGATGACGACGTCAGCGCCGAGTTGCGTCTGCGCTACCGCGACCTCGCCAGCACTCTCAAGGCCTGGGACGAGGAGAACATCCTCCTCTCTAGTGCTTTCGGAGATGGGGTCAGTTCTATGTTTCTTTCTGGCGCGAATTCTGCTAAGTAACGCGTCAACAGACAAACGGCCAACAGCCGTCACCCTCGCTGCCCCTACCCGACCTCCCTCAGGATCAACCCTCGCATGGCCCCTCGGCTCCCTCAGCTTCACAGTCGCGGCGCGCTAAAAACGCGGCGCACCGCGCGAACGATGTCGGTCAGTACAAGTAAAAATTGGCTTCCCAAGACGTGACTTACTTTGCCTAGCAGAATTCGCTTTTGAGATCGGAAGCAGCTTGTTAACCGAAGTGCGGAGACTGCAGAGTTTGCTTGGAGAACGCGACAAAGCAATCCAGGACATGAAGGGTGAGAAGGATGATCTCGAGAAAGGTGTCGAAAATCTTCAGACCGCATTGCGGACTCAGGAGCAGAGCGCCGGTGCGTACTTAATTCGCATTTCGAAAAATTTCACGACGTTCTTACACGTTCCCCAGACAAATTCAAAGAAGAGAACTGGAACCTCGAAGTCTCCCTTCAGGAGATGCGCGTTCAGCTTTCCGACGCCCAGGCCGCGGCACAGCGCGGCGAGGCAGAGACGAAACGGCTCACAAGGGTTCTCGCCGGGTCGCGCGAGTCGAACGACTCGTACAAGAATGAGGTCGAGCGGCTCAAGTCCTCGATAGAGGAGACCAAGATCAAGCACGAGACCGATGTCGCACACCATCGCAAGCACGCCGCCGCCCTCGCGCGTGACAAATCCGACCTCCAGCAGTCTGTCGATACGTACAAGGTTGAGCTCGCGCGAGCGAGTCGCCGCCTGCCGCGCTTTGGGTCTCCCTTCACGCCTGGTTCCCACACGGACGCGCAAACGCCGCGCATGCCGGAGGATGAGGATGATCCCTTTGGACCGGGCACAACGGGCATGTCGACAAACCGCCGCCGCCTCGACACATCCGGACTCTTTCCCCCTGACGCGTTCGGTCCAGAATCCGTAGACAACACACCCGACCCGTCGCCCTCGCGCCCGTTCCTCGCTCCGAGCCACCCAACGAACGAGATCGAGGCGCTCCAGCAGAAGCTCGCGCACGCGCAGAGGCATATCTCCACGCTCAAGGGCACGCTCAATCGCGAGAAGGAGCTACGCATGGAGTACAGGCGCAAGATGCTTGAGGCTGGCGTCACGGAACGGCTGGATCTGGATGAGGATGAGGATGGTGAGGACAGGGAAGAAGAGGATGGAGAAGTAAACGAGGCAGCGCAGACGAGACCACGTACACGGGCCATGCCGTTCAGAGGAAGAGGATATGGCCGACCAGGGAGATCTGGCAGCCGCCTTACGCTGACGCAAAAGCTCAGAATGTCTGCGAACAGCCCATCTTCTGATGTCGACGACGAGGAAAACAGTACACCAGACACTACGAACCTTGACGAATCCGACGTATACCCATCAACATACATCCCGGAGACGGAGACGTCTGTTACCGACTCGCAGAATGAGACCTTTCAATCTGCTTCTCCGGGCTCTCCGGCGCCGCCATCGAATCGCGCGAGCGTCGTGAGCGTGGATGGCATGGACCCCGAATTCGCAAACGTGTTGCGCAGGAACTCGTCTGTGTCTCTCAGGCGCGGCGCGAACCCCATCATCCGCTCGGGTGGGCGCGGCGGGCGCGGCGGACTAGTCGGCAGACGGCGGGGTGGCACTGCGTACCAGGAGCCGCGGCCGTCATCATTAGTTGGCGCCCCTGAGGCACTCGCGGCAGAGCTCGGCTTGCGTATGAGCGTTGGGATGGACAGCGTCAGGGAAGATGTCCCCGAGGAGAAGGAGGAGCGGGAGATGAAGGAGTTTGCGTGCCAGACAGACTATAAGGAGCCGTCTGCTCCTGTTCCTGCTACTCTTGTTCCCATCCCGGAGTCAGAGGTAGCTATCAAGCCCGAGACTACTGAGATTAGTATTCAGGTCGACCCCGAACCCCCTGCTCGAATCCCGGAGCCGGATATGGTTGTCAAGCCCGAGACCGCTGAAGTCAGTATTCAAGTCGACCCGGAACCTGAACCCGAACGCGAGCCTGAGCCCGTTGTTGAATTACCTGCAGTTATCAAGGTGGACTCATTTATGCAAACTGACGAGGCGTCTCGCACGGAGATCTTACCAGAGCCTGAACCTGAACCTGAGCCAGTAGTCAAAGTGCCCGTGGCGGTCAAGGTCAACTCGTCGATGCAGACTGACGATACTCCTCGCGCGGACATTTCAATCTCAACAGATCCGCAGGTCTTTCCTGTCTTGGTTGATAGCAGCACGCTCACGGAGCAATCTGTACCCGCGCAGTCTGCTGAGATGGAGATCCAGACCGATGCAGAGCCGGAAGCCATTCCTGAAACTATCACGTTACCGCAGAAACCACAGCGCAACGAGGCCGACATGCAGACGCAGACGCAGACGCCGCAGCGCAGCGAGGCCGAAACACAAACGCAGACTTTGTCACGCGCGGAGTACTCCACCAACGCGCCCGTTCTCCCCGCGGTCCTCCCCGGACAACGGACCCGATACCTCAGCAGCGCGTCAACCGCCACGACTGTGCCGCGTCCATCATTATTCCAAATAGCGCGAGCAGAGGAGGACGATGATATGAACACGCGGACTGAACTCGCATACCTCACCGGGGGTGAGCCCGAGACGGAGACGGACGCAGATGACTACCGGGACGCGCGGAGCGTCGCACAGACGCCGTCTGCGTCTGAGTCGTTAGACGACTTTCACTCGATCTCGACCATGACGGACAACGAATTTTCGGATGACGACGAGGATGAAGATGAGGATGACACAGAGAGTATCAAGGTATCGGTGCTCGATATGGGTGGTCAGGTCTCGCGTGGGTCTTTGTTCCAACCCGTTGAGGAGGAAGTCCCTTCAAAGACTTTAGTCACGTACGAGTCTCAGGGCGTCGGGACGGATGCTCCCGTTGAAGAGCCTGAGCGCGAGCTGGCGGAGATATCGATCCAGACAGACGAATGGCGGCCTGAGCCGCTCGCCATGCCCAAGCCTCAGGTTCCTCCAGGATTCGGTCTCTACCGTGTTGGACCGAACTCACAGCAGTTCCAGTTCATCTCTCCTACTCCACCCGCCCCACCAACGTCCACGTCTATCCCCATCGCACCTTCTCATTCTCTTGCGACCCCGCCCACGCAAAATCTTCGTGACTCGACTTCCACCGTCATCGCCCGCCCGCTCCGCTTCTCCTCCCCATCCCTTCCTGTCGACGTCGAGAGACGGAAGTCTGATGAGTCAGTATCGTTGAACACTCCCGAGGCTGCTGGTCCTCGCCAACATACTCAGTCCCTGGGTATGTCACCTACCATCGACAGAACGCGTCCGCCGACGATGATGCTTCCTCCACCGCCCAAGATGCCTCCACCGCCGAACAGCATGCCGCCTCCATCGTTCATTCCGGAGAAACGCAGAGCTCCCTCTGCACTATCGTCTCATCGCGAGATGCCTCCTCCAAGACCGTCATCTCCTCCACCCCCAGAGCTCATTCAGCGAGCAACTACACCAACGTTCGGAGCAGTGCTTACCGTTCCCGGCAGGGGTATTCCTCCGCGCCAGCACGGCTCAAGCCTCCCGCCAATGTCCGTCCTGCGTCAGCCGGCGTCGACGAACAGTTTCAGGTCCGCCGCGAACGCCGGAACTCACGCGCAGGTGTCGAGTGGCAGCGGCAGCGGGCTCTTCATGGACAGCCGGGACCGACGACTGCACTCAGCGACATCGCTTCTCTCCGACCAAGAAGACGTACTTTCGCGGCGCTCCTCGGTCTCATCTGACTTCCACACACGCGGCGCATTGTCGGAGCCCGAGCATGCTGGAAATACGACGCTCAACGCACCTACGACACCGACGAGAGTCCCTGGGAACATGCCGGGAAGCTCGACGGATCCCACGATCATCCATGCGATTACGCAAACCATGATTGGCGAGTTTTTGTACAAGTACACGCGCCGGACGATTGGAAAGGGCCATGGAGAGCGAAGGCACAAGCGCTTCTTTTGGGTACATCCGTACACTAAGACGCTTTATTGGAGCTCGGGTGACCCTGGCTCGACGAATGTCACGGAACAGAGTGCAAAGAGCGGTACGTGAATGGGTTTTCTGTTACTCGTTATCTATTGACTTAGAATTCATCTGTAGCGTATATCGATTCTGTTCGGGCTGTTTTGGATCCCAACCCCATGCCGCCTGGGCTGTACCAGTACAGTGTCGTTATTTCCACGCCGCAGAGGGAGATGAAATTCACCGCCCCGACAAAGGAGAGGCACGAAATATGGCTGAACGTAGGCTACTGATACTTTTCCGTACCCGCCCCAGAACTAACTCATTACCATAAAGGCTCTTCAATATCTTCTCGCTCGCCCAACCCCTGCTGTCCAATCTCCTGGGACATCGCAGGTTAATGGCCCACCCGTGACACCCGTGCGCAATACGAGTGGCTACAACAACATTCACGGGCAGGGCGGTGTTACTTCTCCAATGTCGCAACGCACCGGCCGTAGTGAAAAGTCTGGAATGTCCGGCGAGTCGCCATGGAATGTCACCCCGCGCGGCGGGCGGCGCAGCCGCTCGCGTATCTCCGTGGGTGGCTCGGTCGGTAAGCGCTCAGGCACACCTGCTGCTGAATACCTGCGCTGGACAGACGGACCCGGGAGCCCCGGCGCGCACAGCCTGCACGGGTTCGAGCAATTCGGGAATGGCAGAGATTTCGACGATGACGACCTGGACTTTGAGATACACGACGCGACCTTGAGCGACCAGGAGGGCTTCGAAGGCCTTGAAAATGTGCGCGCATGCTGTGATGGGCGGCATACTGTCGGGCGCTCGGGAATGCTCGAGCATCACCACCACGACCACAACCACACGCTTCCGAATCATCACCACGCGCATGTGCACCGGCCGATTCCTCAGTTTCTCAGAGGCAACGACCCCATGCCGGAGCATCTCCAGCCATCCCGCCCGGTCTCTCCTGCGTTCTCTTTTCGCTCGCGCGCGAGCAGTCGAAAAAGTGGTGAAGGCGGAGGGAACCTCTTCTCTCGCTTCGGAACGCGCAGATCAAAGAACGCGCCAACAGCGACTGAAGGGTGACCTAACCGATGAGGCGAAGAATCAACTAGGGCATACCATCAAGTTGAAAGCAGTTCGCTGAATATCAGCCAGTCGCTGAGCATACGTCATAATCGCTGAGTCAGATTATTTTTCTCTTTTCTCTTTAGAATACCACGCTACCCCCTCTTAGTTATCATTTTCTCTCTTTAGTTTTGTTCCGGTTTCGTTTCGTTTATGCTTGCTTGCTCCGTCTTTCGTTCTTTTTGTTATGGCTAATCCCGCGGTCCTTGTTTCTTTTCATCTCTTGAGGAAGATTTACACCTAGTACTTCCTAATCTCCTATCGCTCGTTCAAACTGTTGCCCTCGTATGATGTATCTGCCAAACTGCACACCTCTTGTGAAATTATCACTTTCCTTGAGATAAAACTTATACTTTACGACAATGATCAATGAATTACAAGCTGTTCGTTTCACACTGAAATCGGTAAGTTTGGGACTGTCTCGGCGATCTGTGACTGTGCCTCCAGATCCTGCAGAGTTACTTATCATGTTTCTGTTCGCAGTCGCACTACATTTTGATATATAATTACAGCAAACTTGGGTATGAGAAGTTCGTGTAAGCTCACGTGATGAGCCATGACGTATTGACCAAGCCTAATGCAAAGTGACCGACAGCAGGCGTTTACTTGTTCACTGTCTGCAGCGATGAGCTCGAGCATACGCGACCGCGCGGCGTCCGTGCTCGCTTTCAAGAAGCTGCCTGTTACGATCGTAGTCGTCTTCATCTACGCTGCAATTTACATTTCCCTCTCCATAACCGATAACCTGCCGTCGTTTCCTACGCCGGCCGGCCAGCACGGTCTCAACCTCGACGATGCGTATGCCGACCTCCACAAGGTTCTCGTCCTCGAAAATGCTCGAGCTTCTACTGCCTACTAATGCCTATTCGAAGATTGCGGGTCTTCCGCATCCTTACAACTCTCACCAGAACGATGTCGTGCGCAAGTTTATCCTCGCCCGCGTGCAGTCCATCGCCGCCGTGTCGCCATTTGTTGAGGTTGACGACGACCGCATCAGCAATGTGACCTTCGGTATGGCTGGCTCAGGTGTTGCGGCGTATTTCGAGGGATCGAACGTGCTCATCAAGGTGGACGGCACTCAACCGGACCTCAACGCGTTGCTCTTCTCAGCTCACTTCGACTCAGTATCGACCGCCCCGGGCGCCACGGACGACGGCATGGGTGTGGCTACATTGATCTCACTTGTCGACTACTTCTCAAATAATCAGCCGAAGCGCACACTGGTTTTTAACATTAACAATGGCGAAGAGGATGGGCTGTATGGTGCACATGCGTGAGTAGAGCATTTTGGATTGGACACCTTGCTGACTTGCTACATCAGCTTCCTCGAACATCCGTGGTTCAACCTCACCAGGAATTTCATTAATGTCGAGGGTGCAGGAGCCGGCGGGTAAGTGACAACTAATGCGGGTCTGCGAGGAATTGTATTAATAACGCGTTGCAGGCGCCCGCTTCTCCTGCGTGCAACGGCGACGCACCACGCTCGTGCTTGGAGTGCCGTCGCGCACCCGCATGGGCTCGTGGCAAGCGCAGACGCATTTGCGCGTGGAGTCGTCAAGAGCGCCACGGACTATTCGGTATACACCGCCGCGGCGCGTGGCGGAATCGACTTCTCGTTCTATCGCCAGCGCAGCAAGTATCACACGAAGGAGGACACAATTCCTTCGCTCGGTGGCAAGGCCGCGCTGTGGAACATGATGGAGTCGACCTTCCTTGCAGGCCTTGCTCTCATAGAAGAAGACGACAAGACCGCCGGAGAGGAAAGCACGCCGGTGTATTTTGATTGTGGGCACTCTTTTCGAAACAGCGATGTTCGTCCTGCTGATGCTGGATCATATAGTGTTTGGAGAGGCCTTTGCTGTGTTGTCACTCAAAACGTTCTACATCATCAACATTGTCCTGCTTGTCGTCGGCCCAATTTTAGTTGCTGTACTAGTCTTCGTTGCACAGAGGAAGAACAAACTATACTGGTCCGCTAAAGGATGGGGCCGTACTCCGACTGCGCTAGTAATTGGAGGTGGGTTAACTGTCGGTCTCGGGATACTGTACAGATTTGTCAACCCTTTCGTAAGTCGACAGTGGGATGTAATACAGCTGCACCTGACTAACACCCTACGTAGATTATCTACTCCTCCGCCACTGCTGTGCTCATCTCCACGCTCACGCTGAGTCTTCTCTCATTCTACGCTGTCCTCGCGCTCTTCGCATTCTTCCTTCCCGTCCCGCAGCAGCGTTCGACAGTCCTTCTAGAATCCTACATCTTCTGGTGGATCCTGCTCGTCATCGACACCGTGGCTATTGGTCGTTCGCAGATTGGAGGGCTCTACTTCGTGACGTTTTTTTACGCCGGGACACTCGTGGCGCTTCTGCTTGGATTGCTCGAACACTTCGAACTTCCATCAGCACGGCGAGGGAGCCGTAATGGCAACGCCGCTGTCATTGACAACGAGTATCGCAGTGAAGGAGACGATACGGCACATGAAGTGTCTTCAGAAAGGACGCCGCTGCTCGCGCAGAACGGCCGCGGAATTAAAAAAAGTGAGATGGATGAAGACAATGAGATCGGGTTATGGTTTATCCAATTCCTACTCGCGGTACCGTTCCCTGTCATCCTGATTACACAGGTTGGGTTACTGCTGATCAACGCGCTCAGCCAGACACTCGCCGACGGCAGCTCAGTGACAACAGGTAAGGTTTATGTCATTTTCTTGATAATACGAGGCTTATACTCTTGTTTTATTAGTGTACCTAGCAGTGTCTTTTGTCTCGATTATCAGTTTCGTCCCTCTTCTACCATTTATCCATAAACTGCACCGTTTTATCCCGTACACGCTTGTTCTCGTTCTCGTCGTCACAACCATCTACAACGTCTTCTCGTTTCCTTTCTCCGAAAACTCACCGCTCAAGATCTTCTTTCAAGAAACCATCAACCTTGACTCCGATGCGAATTTTGTACAGCTCTCCGGTGTAAATCCCTGGCTCGAGAACTCTATCGTCTCTGAGCTGCCATCGGCGTGGGACAACAATCGCAACTGCTCGACCACCGACCCCCTCCGTGCGAACATTCCGTCGTGTACGTGGCCAGGGCTTCCTCCTCACGTCGCCGCAGGACAGCCCTCATCCTGGCTGCGCGTGAACGCGACGCAGACCGCCCCGGGTGCAGGTCTGCTCTCGATCGCGGGTGTGGGCTCGCGCAGCTGTCGTGTGTACTTTGACACTCCCGCAGGGCTGGCACGCGTGCGCGGATCCGGTGGACGCGTGCAGGCGCCATTCCCACTCGCAAAATCCGGTGTTGATGAGCTGCGCCTGTGGAGTCGTACGTGGGAACGCACGTTCGAGGTGAGCGTCGCATGGGAGGGCGGCGCTCCGATGAGTGGACGCGTCGCGTGCGAGTGGGCGGAGCAGACGGGTATCCCTGCGCTTGAGGAGGTCGTGAGCTTCCTCCCGAAGTGGGCGCGCGTGACGAAGAGGACTGACGGGCTACTAGAGGTGTCTAAGTCCTTCACTTTGAATTGATCCCGGGTTTTGTCGTTGTCGGAGGAACTGTTTGTAATACAGACACGTGTACGAGATGGACTCGTCGTCCTTGTTTCTTTTCTCTGTGCTTCTTACTTTCTCTGGACATCTACTTGCAATCTCAAATACTTACTACATAATCAATCCATGCGTCCTCAATGTTTTCTCTCGTTCATTGTGTAGCATAGCACATCCAGGATTGGTTAAAAGGGAGTTAATATTTTCACGTATATAACAACAAGTCCCTGAAAATAAACATAGTATAGAAACGTACAAGAATAAATCAGTCAGAATCGTCGCCTGGAGACGTTATGATTGTCTCGACGTGGACAGTTCCCTCAAAATACTGCTCAATAGCATCGCAGTGCTCCTGCAGCACGCCATTACAATCAAATATGAAGAGTTCCTTCAAAGTCTCTGTATTCGAGTTCCGCAATGATTGGACCAAGCAGTCTCCCGAGACGTCCTGGGCGGACGCGAGCCCAAAGACGTGTAGCCTCGCAAAAACGCTTTCATTGTCGGAATGCAGGCCAAGGCGGGCGATAAAGTCGTCGTCAACCACACAGTTCTCGAGCCACAGGCTCTCGAGTTGGGCACACATCGCGAGACACCCGCCTAGCGCCGAAACTGTCGCGTCGAAGTGCTGGAACGCGAGGCTCCGCAGTGGAGGGTTCGACTGCCGGAGGAACTGCCAGAAGTGGACCCACGGGCCGCCCGCGGGCAGGTCACCAGAAATCTCCATGTGTTCGGCTGCGGCGCGAGAAGCAGGTCGAAGAATGCCCCGCAGTCTACAGGGAACACCCAGGAAAGGTTCAGTGTCTTCAGATTCGCAGCGACCACCATTTCCTGCGGCGGTGCATCGCCGTGGTTGATGTATGCAGATACGCGTTGCAGTTGCGGAAACTCGGAGAAGATTAGGAGCAGCTCTGTGGTCGACAGACAAGAGGCGCCGTGAGTGTCGAGCAACTCGAGTTTGGTCAAGGATGTATTGAGTGGTTCGTGATACCCAAACGAACTCGCTAACAGAACGCCGAACACCAGAGACGTCAAGGGCACACCAAATGATCTTGCGGGCTCGGCGGGCTTTCCCGACCGTAATACCAGAGATATCGTCCTC